>WOUH02000006.1:8050536-8068911 GCA_009936405.2 Stevia rebaudiana
GAGTTTCGGGCCGAAATACGGATAAACGGTTAAAAATGTAAGGTAAATCGGTAAAAAAATGAAACTAGAATAAAAAAGGTGAAAACAAAATTTTGGATGAAAATGGCAAATTAGAAAAAAAAATTTCAAATGACCATATTGCCCCTGCTGTTAACGGCTGTTTTTTAACGACGTTAGTCGAATCAACTAAAATGGCAAGAAAATTAAAAAAATCTGGATACAGATGAAAAAAAAAAAAATTTTGGATGAAAGTGAAAAATGTGACCAAACCTTAGGGACGAACTTGGCAATTTACTCTAATATTAATTAGGAGGTTATATAAATAATAATTTGAATTCCTATGGACATTCTAGTCTTTAGAGTAAAATCTAAAAGAAAAAATCTAACCATGTTAGTTATTTTGACTCAAATAATTATAAAATACAAACCATAGATCCTACATAGATAGAAATGAAACCTTGGTATTCAAATGATTAAGAAACTTAAACCTCAACATATTTTTTTCTAACGTCTATCCCTCACTTACGCGGTCTGTAAGCATGGTGGACTACTCGAAATTTCGTGAGAATCCACAACCACATCAGATGCACAGAAACCTCGTGGAATAAGTAAGCTTTCGCCCATATCAAAATTAAACCCGAATTAAATCCAGATTCAATACATAACATAATGTTCTTAGACAGTCTCGAGATGGATTCAAACCCCCATTGGGCTACACTCTTAATAGGTAATTTCTGTTATCATAAAGTCAACTTTAAATTTTAATCCAAAAGGGCTAAAACGTAATTTAAAATAAACCACCCGCTCACCCGACTTCACATGTCATTTATTCGTTTCTGCATTTCATCCCCATTCCATTTTTTCACAGAAGTAAATAAAAACATCGTCGGATATTCTCGATTTCTCGCCGGAATTTTCTCAAGATTATATCGCCGGAATTTATACCAGCTAATAGCAAGAACAGTTGCAGGTCTTTAATGGCGTCCATTTGTTAATTTTGAATTCAATTTGCGGATCATCAAAAGTCAAACACCTTAATTACATCTCTCTCTCTCTCTCCCAATTTGGATTCAATCGGAGCAGCAGCAGTTATTAAGATTCATGGCAGTAATCATCATATCTCTGTGTTTCCCTCAGCATTTATGAAGAAAGCATGAAGCTCTCAACAACATCAACTACACCCTTTTAATGACCCATCAAAGTCAAACCTTTTCTCTCTCTCAATTTCAAGATTCTCCGGTAACAATTTAAAACCACCCAAACATGATTTCCCATCTTCTCACCATCTCCGTGATCCTAATAATCACATCCCCATCATCATCATCCTCTCAATCGACCTGCAATCACGTCTGCAGAGGTGTCGAACATGTAAATTCTGTTCCTTACCCGTTTGGATTTTCCGATGACTGCGAGATCCGCCTAAATTGTTCCGTCGCCGGAGAAATTCATGTCGGAGAGTACACCGTTCAAAACATAACCAGAGATCGGATACTGATCAACTTCCCGGCAAGTTGTGACCGCCGGTACGAAGAAATCAATCAATTCAATAACACAAACTTCGCTATCACTTCACGAAATGGGTTGTTGTTAGAAAACTGCCGCTCATCGTTGACCGAGTGCATGTTGTCGACTACTAAAGTTGAAAATCATTTCAATTTACAGCAGTGTGATTCAAGAAGCAATGTTAGCATGAATTGTTACTCGGATGATGATCCGAAATTAGAGGACTTTATGAATTTGAAACCGCTGAATGCCGCAGGTTGTCAGACTTTATTCTCATCTGTAACGGTTGATGTAAACGGAAGCAATTCAACGAGCGGACCGGTGTCGTTGGAGTTTCAGGCGCTGGAATTGGGTTGGTGGGTTCGTGGGGAATGTGATTGTGATAGAAATGCCGTTTGTGGGAATGTAACGTTTGAGAATCAGACGGTCGGGTATCGGTGCTATTGTAATGAAGGATACGCCGGCGATGGGTTTACTGCCGGCGATGGTTGTCGGAGAGGTTAGTTTTTCGCTCCATGTATTAGTTTTTTTACCATTAAATTAAATTAAATTTCGTTGATGTCAAATTGTATGTTTGGGAATTTCTTTCGGTGATCATTTTCACCATAAAAGTTACCAAAATAGACATTTTAACTATAAAAATTACCAAATTAGACATTGATTTTTAGGCTACGGTTTTTCTGATTATCACTAATCAGAATCTATCACGTACCCCGTTCGTAGGCTTAGCCAGCGGTTTTTAGCCAACGGTTTCTAGGGCTGAAATTAAGTTTGACTTTCTTGGTCTCACATGAGGACTAATAAGGAACCGTAAGCTATTTTAGAGCGTAGGCTAGATCACAATAAGCATCGGCTTACCCTACACTTTTCAGCCGTCCATTACTAATTAGTGTCGGCTAAACGTATGCTAATTAGTAATGGACGGCTGAAAAGCGTAGGCTAAGCGGGCGCTTTTTGTGATTTAGCCTATGCTTTATAATAACTTACGTAACACGTGTCAGTTCCTTATTGGCGTGTCAGTTCCTTATTGGCCGTCACTTGGGACCAGTGTGTGAAAATGAAAGTTAAACTTGGTTTCAGCCACATAATCTGTCGGCTAAAAAGCGCCGGCTAAGACTACAGATGGGAAACGTGACAGTTTCTGATTGGTGCTAACTAGAAAACCTTAGACTAAAAATCAATGTATATTTTAGTTATTTTTAGTCAAAATGTGTATTCCTGCAATTTTCTCTAAGTTTTTACAAAAATCACAACTTAGAGATAAGCATTTTTATCTTTAAGATTGAGTATTGTAAAATAAATGAATGTTTAATTGACGTGTTATTGTGTCATACTAGTCAATGGTTTTTTACTGTTTTTTTTCTTTTCAAAAATGATGGCTTACAATATGTATTATGTAATTCATTACCATGCACAACCATCTCACTTTCCATCGGTAGCCTCCCCCTCTAACCTTTTTCATTCTTCATTTCACTCGCAATGTTTCAAAAGGAATGAGGTGTTCCAAAGTGAAACATGATCTACTTTTAATAAAGCATTATAAAAAATATTATTTAACATTTTTTTAATTATTTAGATTAATATTTTAAATTTCTTTTATACTTTTTATGTTATATTTAATTATAAAACAGATTTAAATTTACTTTTATCTCATAACGTATTTATCTTATATATTTCAAAAAGCTTCAGTCTATCATTAACAAAAATGGTCTTTAACGTTTCAAATATTATCAATTTTCATCCATAACGTTTCAAGTTTTAATAATATTCATCTCTAACGTTTCATGTCTTATCAGTTTTAGTTACTAACGTTACAAATCTTAACAATTTTCTGTTAAATGTTTAATGACGAAAATTGTTAAGACTTGAAACATTAAAGATGAAAACTGTTAAGAGTAGACTAAAACTGTTTAATTCTTTGAATCTTAGAGAGGAAAACTACACCTACTTTTTTTATATATTAAATTTAATGTTTATTTAATTTGTATAAGTATCAAATAAATTTAAGGATTTATATTTAAATAAACTTTTTAATGAGTTTTAAAATCTCAATGCATAATTTATAAGTATAAAAGTGTTAAGCATTAAATTTTTTGAGTGTTCACAACATAGTAACTAATATATATATATATTCAATAATTCAATGATAAAGTTTTAAGTGTTAATTATGTAATTTCGTGTAATACACGAGTTATAAGCTAGTATCAAATATAATAGTACGTGTTAAAAAATATTTGCTCGACAAGACACGCACGTATAAGTGTACATAGTAAAAATAGCAAATGTCATAAAAATATAACTAACTATCTACTTTATTCCAATTAGGTTACACATATTTTTTTTGTTCCAATAAAACAACTAATACTTAATTTTGCTCAAATTAGATTACTCTACTTTGAAAAGGTGTTATAGACTTATACCCTTTACCTACAAAATTGTAAATATTTTAATTTTTTATTCACATAATCAAGCGTCATTATTTAAAAAAAAACAAAACTTTAAATGATATGTTAACATAATGTTGTAGTAAAATGTTATAAAATTGAAACAAATATTTTTTATTCTCATAATTTTTACTAAGACTTTATTATTTGTGAGTTCTATATTCAAGAATAAACTTTATTTTAGGTGCGTATGGAGTATAATTTAAGAATTATTTTACAATAAGATATATCATATCATATTTGGCTACCTAATCCATAAAAAGTCAGAAACTGTGACAGTAAAATCAACTAATTCCGTATTAATTTAGTATGATTACTTTTAGTCGACTTTATTGGGAGGAAGGTACAGTCAAAGAATGTAGTCGTCATATTGGAACGAATGTGAATTAAAAATTATTCAAGGAGCATACCATAACAATTTACCATCTCTTTCGGTATTTAATATGGATTGTTTAATCGACCTTTGACTTTTGACCAAGTCGTTGTGGAATGAATATGTGGGGACTTATTATTAGAAAATATTAATGGAATATGTTTTTTATTAAAGGAATCTATCTTCGTGGATCATGTGTACTCAACCCATGTTAGATATAGTCTCGTATTAATAATTATATAAAATAATTAGTTTTTCCATCATAGCAAATTATTTTTTATTTTATAGTTGTTTGTATTAAATAAACGAACAAAAACGAAACTTAAATCAAATTCTTTTGCACTTTGTATAGTCGAGAGATGTGGAGCTTCAAGGTACATGTCGGGCGAATGTGGTGGAACAACGAGGGTAGGCGTGCTTATCGGAGGTAAAATTAAGAACTATACATCTTATCTTGGTAATCAATAGATAATACAAAACTTAACACTTTCCAGACCCTTCGATTTTAGTAAGATATTTACTGGGTATATTTGTACAAAACTTAACACTTGTCAGGAATCATTGCGGGAGCTTCTTTGATGTCAACAATGGCACTCGTTTGCTACTGTTTTAAAAAACGAGCCGCTTTGAGAAACCAACGACTCACGAAACGACAACTGTCAGGTAGCTTCAATGTCCCGTTTTACCACTACAGAGAAATCGAAAGGGCCACAAACTCATTCTCGGAGAAACAACGGTTAGGTGTAGGAGCATATGGCACAGTTTATGCCGGTAAACTAAGCAGCAACGAGTGGGTAGCTATTAAGAAAATACGAAACCGAGACACAGATGGACACGGGAATAATCAAGTAATGAATGAAATCAAACTTATCTCTACAGTCAACCACTCGAACCTTGTTCGCCTTTTGGGCTATTGCATTGAGAAAGGCGAACAGATTCTCGTTTATGAGTTCATGCCAAACGGAACACTTTCACAACATCTACAAAGAGAAAGAGGGAAAGGTCTTTCGTGGACCGTAAGACTCACCATCGCGACCGAAACCGCACAAGCTATAGCTCATCTTCATTCCATGAACCCTCCTATTTATCATAGAGATATTAAATCAAGTAACATACTTTTAGATTATAATTTTAACTCAAAAGTTGCAGATTTTGGCCTTTCTAGGCTCGGAATGTTAGACGACTCACACATATCAACCGCCCCACAAGGGACACCAGGTTATGTGGACCCGCAGTACCATCAAAACTTCCATCTCTCCGACAAAAGTGATGTTTATAGCTTCGGGGTGGTTCTCATAGAGATAATCACCGCTCTAAAAGTGGTTGATTTCAACCGACATCATAGTGAAATAAACTTGGCAGCTCTTGCTATCGAAAAAATCGGTAAAGGTTGTGTGGACGATATAATTGACCCGTTTTTGGAACCAAATAGAGACGCATGGACACTTTCGTCAGTTCACAAAGTCGCTGAGCTTGCGTTTCGATGTTTGGCTTTTCACAAAGACATGAGACCGTCGATGACCGAAGTAGCGGATGAACTGGAACAGATTAGATTGAGCGGGTGCAACACGATGGACGATAACATAACCATGATGACATCATCATCGGTTTCTTCGTCACCGTATAACGGAAGTGAGAAATCATTAGGCGGGACGATTGGAAGCCGGCGGTTAATGGTTCGTCATGTGATACCCGATTGTTTAAAGAAAACAGAAGAAGAGAAAGATAGTTCACCTGTTTCTGTGCAGGATATATGGTTAAGTGAGCAGAGTTCACCTTCAACTAACAGCTTGTTAGGTAATGTTGTTAGGTGAAGAAAATGTAATTTCATATTTTCATTACATTTTTTTTTAGTGTGGTCTAAATGTTTGATACAAGTAATTATTATTTCATTACATGATATAACAATATATTAAATATTGTGAACCGTTTAACCGTGACTTCTTGGGTCGGTTACCTGGTGCACTTTTCTGGCTTCGGCACTTGAAAACTGACCAACGGCTCGAGCATGTGGGATTGAGGGTTTGCCGGAAGCAAGTGCGTCAACATTTTCCAAAAAATATTTTTTTGGAAGTTTTCCGACAACGTTTCCTTCTTCGTTACCATTTCCATCTAAAAATGCAAAATGCGGTATACCCTCGACACCAAACTCGTCAAGTTCTTGTTCCCACTTTGTGTTGTCAACGTTAAGCATCACAAAATTAACTCGGTCCCTGTATTTAGTTAAGTTGCTTAACTTATAAACTTGGGATTTATTTTAATGCATAATTTTTTTTTACTTTTTTTCTATAGTAAAGTGTCATTTTCGTCCATGTGGTTTACTCACTTTTGCTATTCAACCCAAAAGATTAAATTGATCTCATTTATGGTCACTTCAGTCCACAATGTTAGAAATATTTAAATTCACAATAACCACATTATATGATTGTCAATTTTGTTACAATTCTTCGTTTATTATATGCATCAATAGATTGTAACATGCACTCATGACTTGTACCTAAATTAAAAAAAGACTAAAATACCCTTTGGCCCTCTTTAACGGCGATAGGCCACTGGATGAAGTGAAAATCAGAAGAAAAAGACCACGAGCATATTTGATTTTTGGATTGCAATGGCAAAAGTGATCAAACCATAGGGACAAAAGTAGTACTTTACTCTATTTTCTAAAAAAAAAAAAAATTAAAAAATTAATATTAATAAGGAACACAAATAAAGGAAGATATACTTGTACTGTTGCTCAACTTTGTAAACATCTGGAGCTAATTCACGGCATACCTCGCACCAGTCAGCATAAAACTCAACAACTGTCGGTTTTCCGTTTGAAAGGGCCTGTTGATAACAAAATCATAATCCAGTATTATAACCCAAATTAATTAAAAGATTTTATCTATATAAAATGAATCATTTATAACAGAACAAGTATATCAGGGGGAAATTAAAAGAGGAAGGGCTGGAAATGTCATTCTCAGAAGTTAGAGGACTTAAAAAAGTAGATTATACATGTTTGTAACAACTAAATCTTTACCAACTTCAAATGCTTCCTTTCAAATGGGATAATGAGACTTTTGATCTCTCACAATCTCATGTTTCTTATTCTTTTGAGTTAATTACAGTTTTACTCCCTGTGGTTTACTAAATTAATCAGGTTCATTCCAAATTGTTTAAAATCATCAATTACACTCCAAATCTTTAAAATATTAATCAATTTCCCTCCACCCTGATTAACCATACCCTAACTCTAGTCACACAAAAGGGAAATTTTGTCTTTACAATGCCAATAATTTTTTTTACATCTTAATTCGTTGATTTATTTAATTTCTAATGTATAATTTTTAATGCATGACGTACAAGTCACTAAAAGTGCATGTGGGGAAGAAGAGATTACCAAATCAAAACTTAATAAAAATTTTCTTAGGTTCGTTTCCTAGTATTCGGTTTGTTCCCCATTTTGAATTTATTTAAGGGGAAATAAAATAAAAAATTAAAGGAAAAAACCATTAAAATGCCTTTAATCACAGATTCCTAATTTGACCTACAAAAACATAAAGATTTGTTTTAAATTATGTACTTCTAGCTCCAACTAGAATAAACCCACATATCAAATAGTAAATGATGAACATTTTGAAATAATGTAACACACACACAAACATATACAAATACATATGCGTATATGCATACATACCTGTATTTCTGATGTAAGCAGGTAAAGGGTGGTAGAAAGAAAAGATTGAGGTCTAGTTTCCATCTTTATTTATATCGTTGGAAGAAGATGATGAAAAACTGAGCATATTGTTACAATCAGCAGGTAAAGACAAAATTGACATTGTAAAAACAAAATTGCCCTTTTGTATGACTAGAGTTAGGGTATGGTTAATCAGGGTGGAGGGAAACTGATTAATATTTTAAAGATTTGGAGTCTAATTGATGATTTTAAACAATTCGGAGTGAACCTGATTAATTAAGCAAACCACAGGGAGTGAAACTGTAATTAACTCTATTCTTTTTCTCCTTGTGTTCCTACTGCTAAGTGCTAATCATGTTCAGTTAAAAGATCTTCAAGAAAAGGTAAAACCTTCTTTGGCTTCAAGATTATTTTATATTTTTCACACATCATTTGAAACTTGGCAAATCAAATTCCTACTTTCGCGCTTTCCTAAAAATTTTAAAAAAGGAAAAAAAAATGTACCTTTGTTTCTCAAAATGATCCAAAATTTTGCAAACACACTGTACAAGTAGTGAGAGATCCGAAGCTAAAAATACAAATTTAAAGGGTTTAAAAGATTTAGGTGAATTAGTATTACATTAATTTCAGGGTCCCGTGGTAACTAAAGCTGAAAGTCGGTTTGTTTTCATCTTAGAAAACTATAAAATGGACTTACCAAAAGAAGTTATTGTCCTAAATAGTAAATCCTATAAACTTATTACAAACAAATCCTATAAACTTATTATAAACTTATAAACTTATTATGGATCCTATTCTTAAACAGCAATTAGAGATGAAAAATACACCGTTACATGATCCTGAGTTTATACAAAATACTTGATTTACATATAACAATATATGAGCAAAAAATCCACCACCTGGCATTGTATTCTTTTGGGTGACACACCGATTGTTTGAAAAAATAAATAAATAAATAAAAGCGGTTTGCAGTTAATAGTAAATAAATTAACCTCTTCATAAGGCAATGCTGCAGCTGAAAGATACTTCAAAGAAACACCAAAATCAAGTCTGCCTGATAAGAACAAACCTATTGCTCCAATAACTGAAATAACTGCAATCCGGCGGTTAAGGCTTTTGTTCGGTAGTTCGGGAAAACCTTCACCCGCAACTTCACCAGTTTTGGTATCTTTATCAGAACTAGACTCAACAATCAAGTTCTTCTGCATTCAATGAATCAACAACCAAAATGAAATATATGTTGGATACAATCTTAAACAGTTTCATTGTTTTATACAGTGTTCTCAATTATCTCTACATGAATTACAAATGCTTTTAAACCTAGATTGGACTACTAAACGAGTAATCAATCGAAAACCTGCATATGATTAAGAATAAATGCAATATGGATTCTAAAATTTCTCCAAATTCCTATAAAATTCAAACTTGACTTTCGATTTCAAAAGTACTATCTGTCAAATTCAAAACTGACAGATCGATTATTAGCATAAAACCCTACTTTTCCTGCAGCTTCTTCAATATTGGGAATTTCGAATTCTGAATCTACAACAATTCATTTGAAACGAAGGAAGTAACATAAGTTTGTAGAATGAGAACCTCGGTTGGGTTAGATTCAGTTTGGCAGTACAACCTCTGGTATCTGAGCTTATTATTGGGAGAATGAACAAAGGGATTTATCAACCGAAGAGACCCTACTGCCGGATGAAATTCAGATGGCCGGAATTTATGGAGACCGACGGGATATGAAGCTACTCGTGCCATTATACTTACTTCTACGGTCGCCGGAGTGTTTAAAATACCGTACTGCAAAATTAGTGTTTCGCCGGAGAAATCCTGGTTTACAGTTTGGTCGTATATTGTAACGTGTGATCGCTGACAAGGTAGATATTATGCATTTGAGCTAGATGAAAAATAATTTTAAGCAAATCTAATTAATTAAGTTTTTCAATTGTTTTATTTAAGTCATTTAATTTTTTTTTCTTTCAAATCACTTAATTTTCGGTAAATGTTTTAATCATATGTAATTTTTAAAAATTTATTTAAATTTTTTAAAATTGATTGATATGAATCTTAATTTAAAATTGGTGAACACTTTTTTTTCAATTCACTTGATTTTGCATCAGTTATGAAAAACAAAAATGACAATAAGGTTCATAATTGTAAAATTTGAGTCAAATGAAGAATAAATATTTATTAATTACTAACAAATATTTATGTGTGTTTCATTTACCTCAATCAATTTCAAAAAAAAATATTTTTAAAAAAATTACATAAAATTAGAACACTTAATGAAAGTTGAATAACTTTATATGAACAAAAAAACTTTGAATGAATTAATTGAAACATTAGAAAAACTTGGTTAGTTTTTTTTTAATCTACACTCAATTTTATGACATTCATTGGAAAAAAAAGTTATAAAAGAGATGAGTAAATACTTTTACAAAAAAATGATTTTTTATAAAAAGAATTACATTTTTTAGTAAAATACACGTATGTAACATGTCTGAACACTTATTAATTAAATATATGAACGTCTTTTTTTGCATATTAAAAAAAAAAACTATCTAGCGCTTTTTTAATTTTATTTTATAAAAGGGGACTAAAATTAGTATAAAACCTACCCTATATTTTGTAAAATATAATAATGATTCTTTATATAAGCTTCTAAAGTTTTCTCATTAAACTTTGGTTTCCATTTGATCCATAACCTTATATATAATCTGGATTCTTGTATTTAAAACTAGGTTCAAATTTTTATAATTAAAGTTTTTATTTAGTTTTTGCTTTATTATTTTGTTACTTTTACATTTATATTTTTTATTTATATTTTGTCAAAATAAAATTATTGTTTTTTAATTTATTAGCATACAATAGTGTTGGAAATATTAAAGAACTGATAACCAAAATACTGATTTTGTGATACAACTGAGAAGCTCTCGACAACTACTGATGATTGTCTCAACTACTGATGATGCAAGTACTAAAGATACAAAGACTGACGACTCAACAACTGAAGATTAAAGAACTGAAGAAAGATTAGTCTTAGTCGAACAACTGATGGTGTGCATCAGTTGTTTCCTTAGGCTAGTCAGTAGTTATTTGTTTTCAGTTGTTTATTGTATTTATTCTCAATAGCTTTTTACTGTATGCCATCAGTAATTTACGGTTAAGGTTGTTGAATGATGCTTTGATGATGTGATATAATGGGTGACGTTCAACTTCTTATAAATAGGAGTTGCTTGTGTTTGGACAACTACTGATGAAAAGATTGATAATTAGATTTTGTGAGAGATCATCAGTTGAAAGGGAGCAAATACAATCAGTTGTAATCATTCAAATTTTATTGAAATATTTCTTATAAATTACGTTTGTTCTTTATTAATCAAACATGAATTAGTATAGATCAATCGTTTAGATAAGTCTGATCCAATCAATTGATATCAGATCTCTGGTTTCTGAATTTTTGATCTTGCAATCGTTTCAGGGAATTAAAATCGAGCTCACAATTGATATTTCAATCGTTCGATCAACAGGATTACTAGCACTAATGTCAAAAATCGTTTTAGCTTATGAATTTCTGCTTAAATCACCTTCAAATCTGTTTCAGATCAAATTTTCAACTAAAATTACTGTTTCATTGAAATCAAACTAAGAACTACTGAAAATAACCGACAAATTCACCTCTCTCGATCCACATAACACTGGATCATCCACAAAGCCGCCAATTCTGGTAAGACACCGGTATAACATATGGCAAAGAAGGATGATTCATTTTCTCACAAATAATCACACTGGATGCTACAGGTCTGTTATGTTTGGCCCTCACCAACCCATGGTGATTGATGCTATGTAATTAATTCTAAAAATAGTTAACAATAAGACATTTATGAACCTACTTTAACTCAAAATAAAAAAATAATAATAATAAAAAAAAAAAAGATCAAAATCTAAACAAATACTATAACAAATCTACTGACATACTCCTTCAAAGGAACGATCTATTTTATTCCTTTGGTTGAGATTCTAGAACCCAAATTGTGACCAAAATCAAACACTAACCATTTAAAGTGTTCACTCAGTTCCTCGTTGGGAACGCAACTATCCAACGAGGCTTGTATCCTGTTTTTGCGGTGGTCGCCATTTGCGGTCAAACACACTTCTCTCCACCACTTTATCGGTTTTCAACTTATCATCAATGAGCTCTAACAACTCTTGTAACCCAGCTCTAGTTACACCCGATGTTTTAACATGCTGTCGAGGTTTTAAATCATTTTTAGTTTCACCCGAGAGGGTAGAAACGTCTTTTGGCTGATCTTCAAAAACCTTCCATCCCACAAATGATGCAATAGCATCATCCCACTTCACTTCATCTCCCCTAGAAAGCCAACCATCTAAGTCTTCATCCTTTTCATATTCATTTTCTTCATTTAAAGTCATTACATCATCTTCAAGATCAATCTAACAAAACAAATCACAAATGTTATATGAGTGTATAATATTAATAACTAGTGGAAGGGTAAAATGGACTTTTACAGTTTTACCACCTTGTTCCATACTTCAATCATGTTCTCAATCTTCTCATTAGACACTCCAATTTGTTCAAGAACTTGCAACACGGATTCTCTTTGTTCTTCGTGATTAGGTGCACTTGAGTCTAACACATGCTGCATAAAATATTAAATTATTCAATCAATTCTTCAGATTTAGCTTTGAAACATAAAGATTGTAATAGCAATTCTTACCACAAGAAGATCAGCTTCAATAACTTCCTCTAATGTAGCATTAAACGCTTCGACTAACTGTAATATTGATAATTATAATACGAAAACGACTGTGATTTAACTTTTTTGAAATAAAAAACACATTAATTTTTATTACCTGCACAGGCAAGTCCGATATAAATCCTACTGTGTCACTAAGAAGCACCTTCTTTCTACAACATAAAACAAAGATAAAAATACATGTCACATGTGTATTATGTGAACCAGCTTTTATCGTGTGAATCAATTAACTAAATCTGGACCACATGTGTTATTTATTTATTAACACATTGTGGCTGATATTAAACCTAAATATTTTAATAACACATGTTTATTTTTTCTCTCTCTTAATAAAATATCCAAGTTTAATATCAGCCACACATGTGTTAATAATTAAATAACACATGTGGTCCAAATTTAGCTAATTGGTTCACACTCTAAAGGGGTGGTTCGCATAATACACACCCCATAATTAGTTAACTACATAGATAATACTTATGGTTTGGGTAAATTAACAAATTTTGATACTAAAAAAAAAAAAGAGTAACAAGTTTAGGGTTTGTAACTAATTTGACTATTAAGGCTAACTTTCTTAAAAATTAGTGAAATGACGAAAATACCCTTTGACTGTTTAGGTAGTCAAATTCAACCGTCATTTCATCCTAAAAATAACAAAAAAGGAAAATTCCAAAACTTATTACTTTTTTGCTTAGTACCCATACCTGTTATTGTACTGGGTGGAAGCATAACTCTTAAATAAATTAAAAATATTAAGAACAAATCACAAAAAGATGAGAAATTATAATTACCCTGATGGGAGAATAACATGTCGTAGTTTTGTATCAACGGTTGCAAACATCCTGTACTTGATGTTAAATAACACGATGAACAAAAACAGACTTATGTTATGCATATGAAAATCTTAAAGTAGTGACATACCGACATTATAAAAAAAGTCAAGTCATACCGATTGTCACAAAAGAGATGTGTGTCTGAAAGTGCACCAACTAATGTAGATTTCCCCTAACAGATATTTGCAAAATCACAATAAAATCCGGTAAATAAAAAAAGAGTTCAATTCTGTTTTGGTCCTTGTGGTTTACTTAAAATTGCCATTTTCATCCAAATTTTGAAATCTTGCCATTTTCGTCCTTGTGGTTTTCATTTAGTTGCCATTTTAGTCCAATGAATAAGTGAATTGTGTTAAGGTATTGGATAAAAATGGCAAGAAAATGAAAACCACAGGGACAAAAATGCAAGAAAATGAAAGCCTAGAGACAAAAATGTCAAGATTTCAAATTTTGGATGAAAATGGCAATTATAAGTAAACCATGGGGACCAAAAAGGAATTTAACTCTAAAAATTTTTTAATATAAATTAAAATTCATTTGTTTGTAAAATACACATACAGCATTTGTGTAACCAACAATGGCGACAGTTGGCATGTGTTGACCATGCCTTTTGCGTGAAGCGCGTTGGAGAGCTCTTGTACGACGTACCTCTTTTATTTCCAACAATAATTGATTTTTCCGTTCAATGATTCTGAAATTACAATTGAAATATTAGTTTATTTATAAAAAATAAACAAAATAATGTATGATAAAATTCTTAACATGATAATATATTATTAGTGTTTAAATAATAAAGTATAAAACCTTCTTCGCTGAAGCTGAAGTTCTGTTTCTCCAGCACCACTAATAAACCCACGTCCACCACTTCCTCTCCTGTAAAATTTTTTAGAAAACTTATGTTTGAATAAATATTTCCGAATTCAAAAAGTATTAAATATGCATCAAAATTGATAGTAAATTACAATAAAACCTCTATAAATTAATAATGTTGGGACCGTGATATTTTATTAATTTAGCGAGATTATTATATCGATATATTAATAAATTATTAATTTAAAGAGCTGGCTTACAAAAATAGAACTCTTCACAACTATTTGTATACGATAATTATAGTGCCTCAACTCTTAAGTGTAATTGAGAGATTTAAAGATTAACTCAATATAGATTTGAAGCTCACAAAAAAAAAAAAAAGTAATTGTAAATTCATTTTTTTACTAGAAAATCCTAGAATTTTGTAATATTTTAGTAAATATTAATTTATAGTTTCGTTGGGACCAATATATTTACATTGTGATTTCAAAAAAACTATTATCTTATCGATTGGGGTCCAATTTTGTACTAGTCCCAAGTTGGGACCGAACAAATTATTAATTTTATCGAGGTTATTAATTTATCGAGTATTAAATTATAAAGGTTCTACTATACCTGGATGGTCCCTGTGGTTTGCCAAAATTTCACATTTGGTCCCCAAGTATCAAAAATTATTCTTATGGTCTCAAACAAGACTTTATAACACATTTGGTCCTTAGAGCTACGTATAGACCAAAACGTGTTATAAAGTGTCAATCATTTTGAACCATAGGAGTAATTTTTAGTATCCAGGGACCAAAAGAGAAACTTTAACAAAACATAGGGACCATCCGGGTAATTTACTATAAATTATACGTACCCTTTGGCACTAACTACTTCAGCTTCACCAGATGTACCAAATGTTAAACACCCACCACTACCGCGTATGCGAACAAGTCTAGTTCTTTTGTACATAAGAGCAGCCAACTCAGCCTTTAAGTTTAAAATTATGAGCATAAAATACTGTAACTTTGAGATATATAAAATAAAAGTTATTAAATTAAAAAATAAATCGAAAACCTGCAGTTTTGCTTCTTTTGTTTGAGCATGAGCATGAAATATTTCAATAATAAGACCTACGCGATCAAGAACAGCTTTTCCCCATACCCGCTGCCATAAGATGTATAACAATTTAGCAAAAAATAACTTTTAAATTATTGATAAAAGTTAGAAGTTAACATGGTATTTAAAAAAAATAAAAAGAATCATGGGCCCCACCAATACTAAGGAAAACAATGTGACCGTGTCAAACGCAGCTTACACTAGGCAGGTAGATTTTAATAATAACAAGTAGTTGAATCACCTCTAAAATAAAATTAAAAATTTAAAATAATAATAATAATAATAATAATAATAACAAATAGTTGAATCACCTCTAAATTTCTCTGTTGAACTCCGGTCAGAATCCCGTTCACAAATACAGCATCGACTCCACCCTGTCACAGAAAAAAGATATTTATTTAAGATTCCAATATTGAATCAATAACTAAATTCATTCTAAAACTTAAACACAAATAAATAAATAAATAAATAAAAAAAAAAAACTGAAACTTCTATTATTAAAGCACTTTACTTTTGAATCTAGAGCATTTAAATGGCATTTGACATTGTCCACAGTTCCAGGTCCAAAGAAAGTGTCTGCATCACAAAAATCAAACAAAGAAATCAAATCTTTTATATGGTTCCACAGTTCTAAGAGAAGAACAACTCTTTGACTTTATAAGTCAAACAAGCTGCATTTGACCTTCAAATTCACAAGGGCAACATGTGTAGTCAAAGGCACAAAACGCGCTCGCCCAAGGCTACACGCGAGGCTTGGATTCCAACGAGTTTAAAGAAAACATGCTAAAAAGCTAAAATTGGTCTAAAACATCTAACAAATGGACTGAAACTAGCCTATAACATGTCTAAAATACTAGAACCAAGTTTTACCTAAGCTAGTGTTGGTGGAAAAATTATTTACCAAAATGGTGTTCTTTGAATATTATTTACCAAATTAGTGTTTTCATGTCATTTAAAAACTACCTTTTGACTTGATTTGATCAATGACTTCTCTTTGTTATATATAACTGTTCTTATAATATATAAATTAAGGATCAGGGTCAAATAGGAAGGACCCTTACTATAGGAAGGGTATGAACGATTTTTATTTTCTCATAACCGACTCAAACGAACTCCGATTGAACTCATTTCAACGGCGTTAGAACCGTCTCGTCAAACCCTTTCATCTTAGCTTTTAAGGTTAGGTTTTTGGGGTGGTGGGAGGGTAAGGTTTTGACTCAAACGAAAAGCCTAAATCCTAAAATCTAAACCTTAGAAGCTAAAACGTAAAGCTAAACCACAAAAACTAAACCTTAAAAGCTAAGATTAAAGGGTTTGACGAGACGTTCTAACGCTGCTGAAACGAGTTCAATCGGAGTTAGTTTGAGTCGGTTATGAGAAAAATTAAAATCATTCATATTCTTCCTACCATAAAGATCCATCCTATTCTGTTTCATCACTTCCTATTTGATCCTGACGATAACAATACATTTGACACAAAAAGTCAAAAGGGTAAAAATATTCTTTTTAAGGTGGATATTGAAATCAAATGCTGAATGATTTTGCGAACCTGCGCGAGTAGATCGATAAGCTGGATTTTGCACAACAATGTGTGGGGGCGATTCTTTCTCCGAGAATTGAGAATCGTAGGACTCATCTCGCTGTTCTTCAAGCGAATTGGCAAGATTAAGAGCTTCATCGAGCTTAATTTTTAATAAACCATCTGGTCGAAAACGCGGCTGAACGACGAACAATCTTGGAGGGGCGTCTGGATGTTTATCGAATTCATCTGCTTCATCGTGTTTGTGTCGTGACTGTGAATTGGCAAACGAATCTGAAAACCAAGGGTTGATTGAAGCTTGACGGAAGATGGGTTTTTGAGAGAGGGTTTGTGGGATGAATCTGAATGAAACCCTAAACATCAGAAGAATTTTGGTATTCAATTAAATTGAAAGGGTTTAGAATTGGGAAAACAATTTATGCAAGCAAGGTTGATTTGGAAAAGCATGAAGCCAACGAAATGATCCGACATTTTCACGAATCACATACTCAGGGTGTAAAAGTTCTTTCGGATTAACTTTGAAAATGATTTATTAATTTTTTAAAAATCAATAAGTTAAAATTGTGTTTAATAAATATATAATATTTTTTTAAATAATTTTTTGCAAAGTGATGATATTATGATTAAAAATAATTTGGTAAACTACTGCTGTGTTTTGATTTAATACAAATGAATATTATGATTTGTGTTTGTTTGACATGTTCTGCAATTGATGTTTAGTTGCTTTAATTGTTCTAGCAGTTTAGGTCAAATAAAACATAGAACTAAATAGGTTGTTGTTCTTGAGACCAGGAGGTAAAAGGATATATAATTGTTGTTGGTTTGGGTAATAGGGTGTAGATGAGACCAAACGGTGAATTGAACCTAGATAAACCGTATTAATGTGATTGTGAGTTAAATTTGAATCATAGTAGTTACTCCTTTTGTGTTTAATAGCGTGATTGACAAAGTGAGACCGAGAGGTAATCTTAGGGTAATAGAGCACCAAAGTCATTGGAGAAGCGAGACAGAGAGGTAAACAAATAAGTTAAACTATGTGCTTAATCAGGTTTTTAGAATATCTTATGTTGTGTGTGAGAGACTGAAAGGATACTGCATGCCACTTAGGTTGTTTTAGTTAATTTAATCTTTTGAAATTAGTTTCCAATCAAATGTTCAATTTCTGTAATTCGTATGCATGATTGTATGATTCTAGATGCCCAGGTAACTATTATGTTTCAATATTTGATAAATCAACCAACTTGCTACGTTTTAATGTGTTTGCAATTTGATATAATAATTAATTTATGATATTAGATGGTAGTAACCCAC
>WOUH02000006.1:8074605-8094490 GCA_009936405.2 Stevia rebaudiana
AAAACCTACAAAACGTACACATCGTATAACACAATGATGCATATAAAAAACACAACGATGCATATCTAAAACACAACGATGTATTTGGTTCAGTTCACTTTTTTTAAAAAAAATTTCGAAAATTTAAAAAAAAAAACATTTTTTTTTTTAAATTTAAAAAAAAATTTTTTTTTTAAAGTAAAAAAAGAAAAAAAAATTCAAAAATTTTTTTTTTTTTTTGACGAGCCGGACACAATTACCAATGTACCCCTCCTTCAAAAATTCCCTCATGCCACGTGTCGTTACCATAACCCTCATTACCCTACTCATCCTAAGAATCCTCCCTATTTAAACCTAACCCAACATTTATAATACAACAAAGAGAAAGAACTTACTCAACAATTGTTTTCAATGTTCTTGATCATAAACTTCGTCCTAAAACTTATGTCAAAACTATCATCGGAGTGCAGGCTTTTATTGGACACGTGTTTAATTTATAAGTAGCAGCTTTTGCTTTGTGAGTTGTGACCTGAGATAAAATTAAGATCATTCATTTAAAATACTTTAAAAAAAAAATTCAATTTAAGACCACACCGTATTTAACAAATCATAACACAATGAATATTGCTTTAAACATTAAAATTGGAATTATGATTTATGAATACCATAGAAAAGTAGGAACTTTGTTTCAAAGTTCAATAGTACTCAACAGTTGTGCAAGTTCTATCCACTATAATATTATCTAAAGTAGTACTCTATTTTAAGCAACAGTACCAACGGCTAATCACATACAGTTTTCGACTTTTTCATAATAAATCATAACAATGTGATTACGTGATGTGAGTGAACGAATTCAGAAAAAAAAGAATATTAGATATTTAAAAAACGAAACACAGATTTTTATAACTTTAAGGAATCTGAATTTTGGATGAGTTAGACTTACCCTTTTACCGCATCTGATGTTTTTGACAACCTTCTTAAATCCTCGATTCGAGCAATTGTACTCAGTAGCTTCAGAACATTCAAAAATTTAACAAACAATTTTTTTTTTAACGGCGTTGTTTTCACGTACCACGTATGTTGTCTGAACCGGGCTCACCGGGCAGCGGTGAAACAGACGCCCCCTGATGCGCGGGAACCCCGTGGAATAGGTAAACCCTCGCCCCCCATAGGAACCAAACCCGGGTTAAATCCCAAGCTGGTTCCTCACCTGGTGTCCATTTAAACTTGCCCCTAGTGAGATTTGAACCCATGACCTCCACATTGGAAGGTGAGGCTCTTACCACTTAAGACAAGCTTGCTGAACAACAATCGGAAAGTGAGTTTAATCGGACCTGTCCGAACGAGTTTGAGGGTCCGCTTCACGATAGCTAAACTTGCTTCCTGCCTATTGGGCCAGCTTTAATAGCCATCAGCTTGCTTCCTGCCTATTGGGCCAGCTTTAATAGCCCATCAGCATAAACATGCTTTTATTTGGAGTAAAATTACTTCTCGTTTTTGCCTGTTTTTATTTTTAATTTTGCCTAATATTAGTATAATGGTACTGATAGAAATTTGTATTGCTTTCAATAGAAATTTGTATTGAGAAAGCAATTTAAATGGTATATTAATGTCCGTTGTATGATTCTAACCTTCAACCTCGTAAAGAGTGACATCATTATGTACACACTCGGATACCATTAGGCTAGAACTACTTTAGTTTTCAGCTTTCATACCATTACCCAAATTGTTTGATAAAATATAATCACTTGCTCTTCAACGTAGAATAATCAAGTGGAGGGGCTAACTTGACCGATAGTGGCCCACGTTGTGCCATATCAAGTGGTTGGTCATTTCACATCTAGGGTTTTTTTTATAAACTAACTATTTTGACTAACTTTAACAGTTTTTCTATTTTGGATGAATGCAAAGCAACATGATTGTTGGGTACTGGAGCTCGAGGAGCAGATATACCCGCGATGATATCGCTACCACATCATTCAGTTTCAAGACGTACCTAGGGAGGCCCTTGTGAAAGCGGCGTAAACGAACCTAAAGTTGATTGGGCAGAAATATTTTCACCCCATTTCTGAGTTTGACATCATCCGCAAGGGCGAAGCTATTAAGGGGCCTGGGGTAGCCCGGGCAACCCCAGTTTTTTTCGCGCGTAGTGTAAATTTCGCGATTTCGACCAAAATTTTTTTTATATATATAGGCCGGCAACCCACCAAATCCCTTAAAATTCTGCATATATGATCTTGGCAACCCCACTAGGTAAATCCTAGATTCGCCACTGATCATCCGTCCATACCATCCAACGTGATCGACGAGTTACATATTAAGTTTAAACCAACAAATATATATTTTATGTTATAGGAGTGGAACTCCCAAGAGTCGAATGGAAGAACAAGCGTAAGGCCGCCTATTAGAACTGGAACAAGAAGCATGGGGAAAGGTTCTACGGCGCACGGGAAAGGGTCATTATACTTTTTAGAGCGTCGAAAGAGAATGATACGTATAAGTTAGTAAAGATTACCTTTTTATTTCAGACTGATGTCTATTTAATAGCTGATTTCAATTGACTAATATATTGTTATAGCGTTTGGATGCAGGAGAGGAACCCCATATGGACGTCATGTACATATAACAAGACTAATCCGGTGACGGACAAGGTGTTATGACTTATGTCCTTATGAGACGGGCCGTGAGTATTATGTAAGTTTTTATCAACTTAATGTTTGGTTTATGCATATTAATGGGCTGTGAATTGGTTTACTATAGTTCTTAGCGTGTCATTTAAGTAAAAAATATTATGTGTTATATTATGTTTCTTATGTGTATGTTAATGGGCTGCTAGAAATTTTGTGTATGTAACTATGTAAGGCTGGCGAAAATCCCGTTTCTACCTTTCCCCTCGATTAGCCTATTTTTTTCTTTCTTTTAATAAACATAATGTAAATACTTTTGTTATTAATAAAAGGTTTTTGGTATAGTTATTTTGTTTATTGTTTAAATTTATTGTAAAAAATAATAATAAACTGTTTTAAAAATAAAATAATGATATAATTAATAATAAAATTTAATTAAAACAATCAACGACGGAAATCCGAAATGCAACAATTCGATGAGTAGTTTTCCGTTGATAATCTTTCGTAAAGCTGAAACCTTCTTCGAGTTGTGATATGTTGGCCAAATAATTATTTGTCAGGAATTCCGTTGGTAAAGGGACCTTCGAAAATGCGTCACAAATTAAAGACATCCTTTCGTCAAAAGATGGGTTCTTGCGAACAATTTGCCAAGACCATTACCAGCCCAAACGTCGGAAAACCGATTTACTAACATATTTTCAACTCAAAACATCTGCCGGTTATACTCTTGTTTTCTATAAGTGAAGACATGTATTAAGATCTTTAACAAGTCATGAAACTAGACTAATTGGAAATTAACAAGTAACTAAAATTGAATACTAAAGATATAAAAAGGTTATATGCAACAATTATTTAGCGATAGCAATGTCTAGAATGTGGACCAAAAAGCTTTTAGGCATCTACATGTGACCATCCCTATGAAAAAAGAAATTTAAAAAGTTGGGTGAAGTCTAATTCCTAAAGCAAAGTGTATAGTGGCCACAAAGACCCTTCATCAATGTTCTAATCGCCTAACTGTCATCATTACTTGCCTACTACAACTAATATTGTACTAAATTATCTTTCTTAAACAATCGATCTTAATAAAAAAGGTACTATTATATATAGATTCGAATACTATTGAGCTACAAGTTTTCACACTAAACCAATTTTTATAGTATGAAAGGTAATATGCACTCCACTCTAAAATAGTTAATTGGCACCCCACTTTTTACATAACCCATCTATTTTTCCAAAACCGAGAGCAGGAAGCTGTAGAATATTTTACTGGCCGCTAATTTGAGGTAATTTTAGTTGTCTAAAAACGAGGTTTTGTTGAAATTTTGTGATATCATTTTAATTTGAACCGAACTTGATAGCTTTTTGAAAAACGAGTTATATTACCATAAAAAAAAACTTCGAATTTGATAAAAAAAAAAAAAAAAAAAAAAAAAAAAAAAAAAAAAAAAAAACTTCAGCTTCTTTTAAGACCAAGTTAAATTTTAGGGGTGTGTCCTGATTTTGTAGTAGATACGTTAAATATAGACAAAATATTAGCTTTTTCTGAAAACATTTCAAAATGTTCAATCTCGGTAATTAAACATTTAAACGACATGTCTAATTGTTTGAGACATATTACGTGAAAGATGAATCAAATTTCTTGAGGAAATAGACAACTTTTTCATTCAATACAATATATATAGCTGGTTTTAAACATTTAATTAAGCCAGTACAACAAAGTAATGTAAAAGAAGTGGTGACATTGAACCCTAACCAAGTTGATGGTATCATGAGAGTATGCAAACAAAGCTCGTGGTCATCATCAACCCTCTTACTTTTCCTTTTTCTCATATTATTATTTTAAACTTATATCTATTTTTTATTTTTCCACTCAATAACTACAATAATAGTTTTCACATATTGCTGCTAATACAAGTGTACATAAAGATTTTGCTAATAGAACATATGTATTGAAGAAACCTGTAAACGATCACCCACAAACTTCTTCACAAACTTTTCGAAGACAATACACTACAAACATCAATTTTAATATTATCATCGACTTTTATATATATCTTCGAAACCTTTTTATTTAATTTAATTTACTATGAAGGTAAAAATATAGTATAAGTAAATAAAATTGATTACGTTTAATTATTACAACCACAATTAAAAAATGTTTAAATGTTATATATTTATTTTAATAAACGTCTATTAAAGAAATTAATAAGTTTATATATTTTCTAATATATATAAATTCTTAAGTTGGTAAGTGTATAATGTATACATAGGAATAATTCAAATGAGAACTATTGTTCTTGCGAAAAATCTTATAACTCTTTTTACACATGCATGTTTATACATTTTACAGATGTTTAAACATGTTTTAAAAGGAGTACTCAGATTATCTTTTTAGATGAATCTTTTTTACACATGTTTTTACATATGTGTGTAAACATACGTAAGAGAATAGTTCTTAGCTAGACTTCTGGCAAAAAATAGGAGTACTCAAATTTGATCATTTCCGTGTATGTATATGTATATATATATTTTTAACTTAATAAAGATTTTAAAAAATTAACTAACGGCGCACAAGCACTCATTAGTGGTGTTCGTCCTCACAAACAGCTAGCCATAAACTTCTCACGGACGCACAATATTCGTTTTGCATATGTCGGGCGTCACATTATCCATTTGTGTGCTCCAGATTAGTTAGATGATTTTATTTATATATATATGTTTATTATTAAGCAGTCACCAAAAAAGAAAAAGTTAAAAGCTGTGGAAGAAAGAAGTTATCTTGTGAGGCCCCATTTAAATATTGCAAAAGTAGCCAAACAAAGTTCAAAAACAGATTGTTAAAAAAGTAGTTACTAAAAAAGTAGTTACTACACTACTTCATATAAGGCCTCTTGTTTATGCAATTTTCATACAAATTCCAGCCAATTTTATCACTTACAGGACACACTGCATCTTCACCATCGTCAGACAACCAGACCTCCACAACAGAAATCCACAATTCTAGAGAGAGAGTGTGTTAGAGAGAGATGAAAAAAACACAAATGAAAAAAGGGCCTCCATCAACAGATCTCTTGGTGTGTTTTCCCACAAGATCTCATCTTACAATGATGCCAAAGATGATTTGTAGCCCATCGAGACTATCGGGTGTAACTAATTACCACAATCACTCACACCACCACCGTGGCAAATCCGGTGGTGGTGATGGTGGTTCATGGTCTAAGAAGAACCCATTGGGATCCGATTCATCTGAGCCAACATCTCCAAAAGTGACATGTGTGGGTCAGATCAAGGCTCGACCCAAGTCTAGATCGTGCAAGAACTGGCAAACGGTCATGGAAGAGATCGAAAGGATTCATAATAACAAGAAACTTAGGAAGAAAACTAGTTGGGGTGATGCAATAGGGTTCAAGAAAGAATCAATGCAATTCTTGACATGTTTAAGGAGCTTTAAGTTTGATTTGGGATGTTTTGGTGCATTTCCAAGTGTAAATGTTACTTCGGACGACGAAGACGAAGATAATGATAATGATAATGATAATGATGATGACAGTGAAGCCAGTTGTGTAAAGAAAATAGTAGGGTCTGGAGGGTGTGATCATTATCATAAAGATGAGCATGGTCATGATCATGATGAAGATATAAAAGAGGGGTCATCAAGAAGGACATTTTCAAAGTGGTTAATGGTTTTGGAGGAGGATCAAGATTGTTTGCATTCAAAAGATGAAATTCAACAACCTAAAGATGTTGATGAAGAAGAAGCTCAAGCTCCATGCGTGCCACCATCAAACGCACTTTTGTTAATGCGTTGTCGCTCTGCGCCTACACAACGCTTGTCACAGGAGGAGACAGAAGAAGATGGTGACAAAGAAGAACATGATGATGTTGAGGATGATCCACATGATCATGTTGGAAAGAAAAGGGAAAACTTGATGGAGTTGATGAGGTATGAAGGTGATTTTTACAAATTATCATGTGATATTGCAAAGGAGACATGGGTTGGTGGTGGGATTAACAATTCATCTTCAAGAACTCAAACTTCCAAAAGATGTTCGACTGAATGTCTTCAAGAAGTTAAAGCTTCTTTACAATGATCGTGAATTTGTGCTACTTTTATTTTAATTTTCTCTTTATTTAGATTTTTTTTTAAAGTGTATAGTTTCATATGTTATGGCTCTACTTTTATCTTCCTTAATTTTTCTAATAAATTTATGTGACACCGATTTGATTTTTTCACGTACTCTTGATATAGTTGATGTTCAGATAATCAATTCAAAGTTTCTTGTTATCTTAATTAGTATGTTTATCTGGTTTAATAATATGCTTACTATATTAATTATCTATTTACTCCTATTTTCTTGATCTAGTTTCTTTTAGTATATATGCTAGTTATGCTAGACAGTTGTTGATGTAATTGACTCCTATATAAAGGAGGTTCATAATTTTGAGTAGTCGTAATATTAGACGTTTTTGCTTTTGATCCAGTAGTTGATCGATCTATACTAGTTTATTTGGTTACAGTGATCCATTTTTGCTATTATGTTATTTAATGTCTTACTACGTTTAGCTAGTGAAAGATATGAGATGAAAGAATTTGTGTGCATTTATTCATATCTTTAGGGAATTATATATCTTTATGGAATCTCTAATTATGTGCCCTATCTCCATCTTCATTGTCATACATCTTTAGGGAATCTCTAATTACCCATCAAAGTTGAGGTTAACACTATATTGATTTTTAAGCAGTTGTGTGCGACGGAGGGGAAAAGCCCTTTGATCAAACATAAAAGATATGTAGTAGTTAGGTGATAACGAGACTATATATAAGTCACAACTCACAAGTTTATTCTCCCTTGTAATAAAAAAAAAAAATAGTATCCCTTCTTTTACTACCTATATATGTTTGTTTGATTAATAAAATGAGAATGAGAATAGTATAATTTAAGAAAATTGATTTTGGTTACCACTAAAATACCAATCTTAAATATCGATTAAATTTTAATCCGCTACCTATATATTTGAATCATTTCGGTTTTTTAATGTTTAATGACGTATGTAAAGAGGCAGTCGAATTTCAAGTTTTTCTATTAGATCGAAATATATCTAAATTCAAAGTATCTACTGCAAAAGCTAAAATAAGGTTGATTTGTGTTTGCACATTTAAATTTGTATAAAACCACTTTCACCTAATCTAAGAAATTAACAAATAAAAATATTGTAAATTAACTAATTAAAATTAATATTATATTAAACTTTATAAAGAGAGCTAACAACCAGCAAACTAGATGATGGCCAAAAGGACAAGAACTGAAAGAACAAGTTTTAGGAATTGAAAAGGCAAGTCTAAGGTTTAGAGTTTAATAGATTATGAGACAGAATAAGAGAGATGCAGAACATCTTTCATGACATTAACCTTAAAATTAAAATGAATTTGCAATCGTTGCTCTCGTTTGTCGGCAGAGCGGGTTGGGACTCGTGTCTTAAAACCTCATCTTGATTAGACTCGTAAGAGCTACTTGATATAATTCAAGGGCGTCGCATGGTTATGTACTTATGTGTAAAAGTTCTCGCAAAACAAACGTGTCAGATTAGGTTGTGTGTTAGGTAAAAATGGGTTCTTGTTGTAACAAACTGTCTAAAAAAATATCAATATGTTTGGGTGAGAACGGATTTTTGGCCAAGAATTTCCGGTTGAATCATATATTAATGTTACTAGTTGATATTAGTGTAGGTCACTTTGTATAATTGTAAAAGTAGAAGGACCAAAAGTTTACATATGTAAAGGGTTCAGCTAACACATCGTTAGTTGTTGGCTAACCACTATTAATAAGTTGTTAAGCTAATGAAACAAACAGCTTGATCGGTAAACAAACTTCTTGTTCTCTTAGTTGGTTTTGTTATAGCATTTTGGAAAAAGCATCAGTGAACCAATCAAGCAGCAAATTATCATTTATCAACTGAAAAGAAAAACAACATGTCAATATGAACTTCCATTAGTAGATATAATCATATAATTATATAAATAAATTAGACTCAAATAATTAAAAGGATAAAAGTAATCGGGGTCCATGCTGCCGACAACGGCCCACTGCCCATATAAAGCGGGTTCACTCAAGCCCATATTCGGCCCTCTCCTATGCAATATCCACCATACCTACACTTCCTAAATTATACTTTTCTTTATATATTTTTTTAAAGCATTTGATTCCCAAAAAAAATATTTTTTCTAAAAAGAAAATTACGCCGTCATATTGTAAATTTAAACTTTTTGTTGCATCTATTTTCTTGACGTCACCAAATGGTTCATAGGGGTATTTTAAAAGTGCTTCATCATACTCACATAGCAAGTATTGTTATAGCATTTCGTAGCGGGATCATAATTTCTAGCAATTGTATTTGGTTTGGTCAGTTACTGATGTTATAATTATGTTAGTTTTACTTAATTATAATTGCATCAAATATTTCAATACACTGATTAATGAAAAAACCATAAACTATTTGAATTATTCAACTACACATCTATAAACAAATCTTATTTACTTCAAGTTTAATTCTTTAACTACTTGTCTCAAGCTATCATTGTCTTTTTATCGCAAACTCATTTTGTAGAACGTGATAACACATTAATACATTTCTTACTGAAATCTTACACTTTACTCTCTTATTCAATTATTATGTTATTCATATGTTTTTGTAACTCATGTCATCGGTATAATGTTTATAAATGAAAAAAATTGACATATCTATCTGAAATTACCTAAAAATATAAAACATTTATCTTAAGCCTCGCAATATTGGCTTGGTGGGACTGGGCAAGAGTCTAGTTAAACAGGTCAAGTGAAAATGAATTTGGGTTAAAACAGGTTCACACTAAAATAAGTGAATCTTTTTAATAAGGTTACCATGTTGTATTAACCTTATGGAGGTTGGTCACAAGCCGTGGTGAGCAATGTGGCGCCGACGATTGTGGTGGTTGTGGGAATGGTGACCGTGATAGTTATGTCGTGACGTCAAGGGTGGTGGTAAACTGACGATGGTGGTGGAAATATTGGTGTTAGCGAAAGCAGCGGAGCAGGCGACAACAGTAGTGGAGGTGACGGTGACAACGTTAGTGGTGGTGCGACATTAGTGGTAGTAGGGTTGCTTTTTTATGAAGATAACGACTCTTTTATTGATAAATGAATGATACTAATTTTTGTTGCCCTATTTTCACAATATAAATTCAACAATATTTGTTTTTTTTAAATTAATAAGTTATGTCTTTTTAGAGCATTTTAAAGACTCAAACCTATGAATCCATCAACACCAATGATTCTTAGCTCAAATTATTAGAAGAAGGTGTTGACTCGGGGCTCTTTATTTGGTTGGTCTCAGGTTTAACTCTTGCCTAGAGAATAATTGACAAGAGTATAATTGCTCTGGGTATTACTTTGATGTGAAAAAAATGCACATCGGATAAAGGTCATCAGTGGCTAGCACGCGAGGAGAAGTAGAAGAGAATCAATCCTACACTTTGACATGAAAGTGTACTTTAACATAACCGTTAGACAAGAAAACAATTAGACAAGAAAACAATTTATGAGTGTCTACGAGGGTCACATGCTCAAAAACTTCTTCTTGATATTCCTATTGATGGGCTAGGCTAACATATGTTGTCGGTGGAGTACCGTACTATCCTAAGATTTGTCCTCATGATTCCCTTATTCCTGTTGATGGGATATGTCATGTTTGCCGCAGGGTGTGCTTTGACTCCTATGGGAAGCATTTGTACATTTTTGGGTTGCTAACGGGTTTAAGTACCGACATGATTTGGTTTCTTTTTGACATATTCAAGTGTGATGGGGTTTCATTTCTTGACCTATTAGAAAGAAGATCAACACTTAGAATTGTTGGCATTTTGGTCTTCGGTTGGATAGCATGAAAGCACGCTTGTGTGGATCTTACATGGGCTTCTCCTCTTGTGGATCCAGGAGTAGTGTTTCCATGGTGGGTCAAGTTGTTTAAAACCTACTTCATGCAAAGTGACCAAAGATGAGAAAGCGCTTCTTAATAACCAACAAGTATTTATATCTTTTGTATTTGACACTTTTGGTTTCCTTGCGCCTGAGGCTGTGAGTTGTTCATTCGAGTTCATCGGGGTATGCATAGCAATGTTATGACCCCTAGAGCAATAAATGTGTTTTTTAAAAGACTTAGTTTTTCTATTAAAAAAAATATTAGTTGAATGGCTTGTTGTTTGTTTACGTTATATTTCAAATTAAAAAGTTTATATATCATATAAAAATATGAAAATCCTACTCTACTATGGAAAATTTGGAGAATCTTTGAACCTTTAACCAAAAGGCTTTTATACCAAATATACTTGATATGTTATTGAGGTGGCGTCATTATCTTATTGAGGTTAAGGGTTTTAATTCGAGAGTGAACAAATGTTCAGTTTATAAGTAAGATTTAGCGGTGTCTTTCTGGTTTAAAAAAAATATTAAAAAATTCGTTCTTAATTGGTTTTGCTTTCTTAACTAGGCGTAGTTTCTTAACCAAAAACCTATGCTTTTAGTTCTACTGTTCTGGCGAATAAGCAAATAAAAGCTAGCTATAACTTCGAAAGGATGTAGCCTTTCTTCTAGCTTTCTTTAATATTTTAGATTTTAATTGTAAATTATTTAAAGAACACATGATGCATATTGATAATTCAAGAACAATGTAAGATCTCATCGGTTGAGTCTAGTTAAGATATGTGGATATTATTTCTTTTTCTGATTAACAATTATTTTATCTAATATTACAGATTTTATTTTCTTTACTGGTCAAATATATGGTATATGGATCATGGATGGATGCACATGGGCATCGAGACTAGCCAACCATATTTTGATTCATATGTTTAAGTTTGACCCGTTTCTGCGACTTATCACCTTATTTTCTTCTCTTTCGACTTTGCTCTAAGAAATAATATATTTTATATAAAGTATGATTTAATGAAATCATTTCTTGGCTATATAAGATTTTTTAACTTTATAATGGTAACGTAATTTTTCCTCTAAAACGACTTTATTTGTTTGTCGTTAACTCCATATATATTCACTTTATACATCATTTGTGTCAATTACTTTTTCTTTTTTGAATAGCTATCGGCAATGTTCTAGAAATCGCTAGGCGCTAGTCGAGCGGCGAGGTAGGGACTAGGGATTAATCGGGATTAATCGGGATTAATCGGATTGTAAGTTTTATATGTAATTATTATAAATTGTATATATACTCACACTAATATGAATATAATACTTCAAAGTTCACATAAATAAGTCAGACTATGTAATTATAACAAGTTTTGTTCAATTGTGAACAAAATTAGTTCAGTTTTACCCAAAATGATGATGTTAAAGAGCATTTATTTTGAACGACGGAACTGATTAATGATAATCAGTCACTAATCGGTGAGGGGAGGATTAACGATTAATCGGGGATTAATCGGACGCTAGTCGGGATTTTTACAACCATGGTTAAAACAATTACGAACGAATGTTTAATAAAATGTTTCCTTGGCTAATTGGTTAGAGCTTATAAAGGCTCTGAGCATTTTTTTTTGTTATTTGGTAGTTGTGACCATTTTACCATTGGAAATTTGCGACCGGTTTGCAATTGGAAGTTTGCGACCGGTTTGCGATGAAAGTTTTGAAAAGGTTTTGTGATCGAAAATATTTTTATTTATACTTTATAAGTTTTGTGGCCGTTACTTGCGATCATTTTGCGACTGGAAGTTTGCGACCGGTTTGCGATGAGAGTTTTGCAACGGTTTTGCGATCGGAAATAATTTAAATTTTATTTTTTTTATTTTTTTATAAAATTAGAGGCATTTTTGCAACGAAAAATTAATAAAACTAATAGTCATAAATTTTGCGATGACTTTGCGACAATTAAAAGGTTTGTCGCTAACTTTGCAACAAATTATATTTGGTAGCAAAACAATCAGAAAATTTACGACCACTTTTTCCGGTCGCAAATTTCCGTCTCAAATGCCAAGTTTTGTAGTAGTGTTGCCTCTACAAGAGCATTCACATTTGGTTATGTATAATTTATGTGAATGAGTTTTTATAGAGATAGTTTGAGAGTTGTTGTCAGTTGAGAGAGATAAAAAAACTGATAGAATCATTATATAGATATAGAAACTTTTCATTAAAGTAAATAGGAGAACAATTAAAGTATAGAATATTGTTATTTAATTGATTATGAAAGATAAAAGTAATTTTAAAAACGTAAAAAATATTATTTAATTTTTTAATAAATTATATAAATAAAGACATGAATCAATGGACGTACACTTTTGTTGATACATATAAACCTTTGGCTTTGACCAAGGGCCAGAAGAAAAGAAAACATATATATATTTTTTTTTTGAACAGCGTTGGGTCTCTCATGTGTACATCACCGATTTCAGGACGTTCAAACACCAAGGTCGACTACTCAGACCGCCATGAGAGACCGCACCCCCCAGATGCGCGGGAACCGGATGGAATCCGTAAACCCTCGCCCCCTGTCAGGTCTGAACCTGGGATAAAAGCCCTGATTCAACCCATCACCCAGATGTCATTTGAATATGCTCCAGACGGGATCGAAAAGAAAACATATATGATGATATCTGATTAGATTTTCCCCAAGAATAATCCATATATGGTTTTATTGTTTCTTCCATAATATCCTTTTCAAATTTTTAAATAAAAATAGGATCTATATGTTCTATATCTCATGAAAGCTATAGGTCCATCCCATTCTTTCCAGATAAAAACTGTTCCTTTTAAGGAAGTACCAGCAGTTTACTTAATTATGCCCTAAAATATCAACTTTTATTTCCTTAGTTAAACATGAAATTTTTTGTCCTAATAAATCAAAATTTGTGGTGTCTATAGAAGATGCAAACTACTGATTTTAATTCATTTAGAGGAAAAGGTTGTTTTCATCTCTAGTTTTTACTTTATGGATTGTACATTTGTACATATATTTAGTTCTAAAGCTTAAAAAAATTTGAATAAAAAAATGTTTAGTTCTTCAAATCCTTTTCCTTCATCCATCCATGGCTGCCCTCCGGCTTCTGGCATCTTTTCCGGTGAAGAAAACGATGGGGTTTACCTCAACAATCACCCATTTTTCTCCCAAGATTATTGTTCTTTTGATCATCCTTCATCTCCTCCACTTGTTAAAGATTCAGGGTTAATAAACATTGATGATCATAATGATCATCAGAAGGTTTCAGATTCAGTGATTTCTCACTCTAGAAAAAGAGTTGCAGGCGTAAAGAAAGATCGCCATAGCAAGATCTTCACAGCTCAAGGCCCTAGAGATCGGAGAGTAAGATTATCCATTGACGTTTCTAAAAAGTTTTTTGGTCTTCAAGATTTGCTAGGGTTTGATAAAGCAAGCAAAACCCTAGATTGGCTGTTTACAAGATCCAAGAATGCAATCAAAGATTTGGTTGAAGAAACGAAGCACACTTCATCTTCAACTCTTTCTCATAAATGTGAACAAGTTTTCATGGCGGAAACAGATTTCGTTGTCAAGAATGGAAGAAAGACGAAGCCAGCTTTAACTAAGAGTGTTAATTATGGTGACAAAAGATCGAAGAAACCCACACAAAAACACAAATCTGGCATTCATTTGAATCTAGTAGCTAGAAGACAACTAAGAGAAGAAGCAAGATCAAGAGCTAGAATAAGAACATTGGAAAAATTGCGGATTAAAAAGCTGAATAATAATGATTTGAAGAATGTTCTTGAAGACCGTAGTTACAGCTATCTTTTATCAAGTTGTGAGAATCAAATTCCGTCACAAAGTAATCATGAAGTCAAAATTAAGGAATCGTTGACCCAAGAAAAGCTTCAATGTTGTATAACTCCCAGCACAACTATGTTGACTCAAAAGATTCATCAAGAGGTATATTAATTACTTAAACATATTTGCATTATTTCAGGTTAATTAATTATTATATTTAGTTTAAGTACGTTAATCAATGGAAATAAAATTACATACAGGACACCGTGTTCTTCAATCTTGAGTAGCCAGCAGACAGATCCTTTAATCGGTACAAAATATTTATAAATTTTTGATAGATGCTGGAGGGATACCATAAGAATGTAAGTCCATAATTCTTGTTGTGAGTGTTTGTAACGATTCATTAACTCGATCTATATATTAATAAATAATACTTGTGATGTGAACTTCTAAAGCAATCGTTTGATTTTTTGTATCTTACCATCTCTTGTCGATGTGGTTGTAGAATAACTGAATAAGCATGTCATTGGACTAATTATTCTAATGATGTAATCTATAATGATATATGTTCTTGCTTATATTAAAAACTCTCCTTTGTAGACATTTTTTTTAACCGTGAGAATGATTAATCACGAAGAACTAGTAAAATGCGGGTTACACCTAGCTATAGTTGCTAATTGTTATTATTAATATCTAGATAACATGCATTTTTTGGAATAGAATGAAATCCCTATTTTATATGTTATCTACAACAATTATTATGAATTAGGTTATCCCTTTAGTTTATTTATGATATGATTTAACTAACAAGAGAATCTCTAGCTGTTTTGTTTATTTCTAAATGGTCATGTCTCTAGAGAATGGTCCAGAGTATGCTTCTTGTTGTACGCTAGATTTGAATCTTAAATTTTAAAACAAGTACATTCAAATTCATAATTCACTTTTATGTATTCTCGTTTCGAACTTCAATTAGTGTAGTAGTTATGAACATTTTTTTAAATCACAATTGGTCATGTTCACTTAATTTATAACTTATATATGAAATATTTCTACTAACTACCTGTATAAGATCTTGATTTTGAGGACTTACTTGAATATGGAACTTCACTATATTGATTAATACTCATATCCAAAAAAAATGATAGCAAAAAGTGAATTTCAAGATTTTTTGTTTGTTTAATTAGCTCATTCCCGAATTTCTCAAATCGCATTTGCCCAGGTTTTTATGAATACAACATAATTTACCACACACCAACAATTTACTTGGGTTGATAATTCTTCTAATTAATTAAATTGTTTCTACTTTTAATTTGTTGAGAAATCAAAACTGAGTTCCTGAGAAAAAGTACTAGGTCCCAGATCGATAGTGAAAGATTAATCTCCAACAAACCAACCAACTAAACCCTATTACAAGAACATATTTTAGGTATGTGCTCTTTTCTTGTGTCCTATGGTTTTCATGTGCAATTAGATGCCAAAATTAGGTTTTTTGGTGATCTAAACCAAGCAATTAAGCCAAAATCATCTTTTCTTTGGCGGTATGCATTAACTACGATAACTTAGAACTTTGGATGCAACTTCATCCGCGTACTAGGTACTCACACCTTAATTCAATCTTTTTCTGGTTTTCTTTTTCTTTTTTCATTTGTTAATATGACATCATAATTCCCAGTGTTGCACACAGGAAATTATTTCATAGGAAGCGAAAAAAAATTAGGTTATTTAATTATTGCTATATAATAGTTTTATTCTTTGGGTTGGTTTTGCTCGAATAAGGTCGATCGGGGCATGTTAAAGACAGACAATCAAACAAAATTTTATATATAAAAGTATAATGAGTTGTTATTGGACTTGGTATAACTTAATAAAATTAATAATAAATTTGTTTTAATATAGGTTAATCATGTGTTCTGTTAATTTATTAAAATAAAAAATGAATTAGCAGAGCTTAATTTAAATTGGGTTTAATTATTACTTGAGCATATTTCAACTTGGGTTTATAAATAACATTGGAAAAATAAAATTGATTGTATACGGATTGGAGGCAATTGAAATATTCTATGGGGGCGGTTGAGATTTTAACATATATATACCACTATAGAAAAAGTTTAAAGCTAGGGTGGCGGCCAGGGGCAGTGCTTCTTTGAGACTAAGGGTGGCCCGGGCCTCTTCTAATATTTTCGTTAGTAGTGTAAATTTCGCGATTTTTGGCTGAAATCTTTTTGTGAATATAGGCCGAGCATTCATAAAATTTTCCTAAAATTTTACTTATAAATTCTAGGCCCTCACTATTTTTTGCTAAAATTCTTATTATTTTAGGGTTAGGATCAAATAGGAAGGCTCCTTATTGTAAGAAGGGCAACAAAGATTTTAAAATTCTCATAACTGACTTAAACAAACTCCGATTTAACTCTTTAGCGGCATTAACACCGTCTCATCAAACCCATATGATCTTATATTTTAGGTTTTTTCTTTTAGGGTTTACGTTTGAGGTTTAGCTTTAGTGTTTAGTTTTTTGGCTTTACCTTTAAGGTTTATCTTTTAAATTTCAGCTTTTAGGGTTTATCTTTAGGGTTTAGCTTTTTAGGTTTAGCTTTTAGGGTTTCGCTTTAATGTTTAGAATTTATCTTTCAGCTCATTGTGCCTTCTTGTTCACTATTGTGTCTTCCTGCTCGTCGAAGTTTTTTTATGGCTTAACTTTAGGGTCTCACTTTAGAGTTTAGGATTTATGATTGAGGATTTGACAAAACGGTTCTAAAGTCGCTAAAATGAGTTCAATCGGAGTATATTTGAGCCGATTTATAAGTTTTTAAAATCACTTTACCCTCCTTACAACAATGTCTCTTTCTTAGTATAACCATACCATATATTTTTATACATATAACAAAAAGTTGAAATTAAGATTTTATTAATTTGGTTACACTTGCTTAAATGTTTAGTTCTAGTTTAAAGCAATATTGAAAGAATGAGGTTTAAAATGTAAATACAATAAAATATAACTTAAAATGAAAAATAAAAAACAAACCAAAAGGAATCAAGGAGGGAAGAAAATTATATTTAAGATTTTTATTGTGTGACTAACCCGAATAGAACCGTCCACCTGAACATACAAAGAGATATGAAAAAAAGAATATGTGTCACGCAGTTTTTGGCCTCTTAATTATGCTTTTTTTCTTAAGCTCCACCACTGGTGGTGGGTGTCTCATTGCACACGATGTGGGTAAGACCCTGATCATTCACCATATATAGTAAATAAATTTTAAGCATATATAATTTACATTTTATATCTTTTACATTAAATCTATTATATCTATACAAAACAATCTTATAATCAATTGTTGTATGCAATATTAATATGCAAGAACATGAAACTCGAGTTTTAGCAATTTAATTATCTATCCATTCATGTATGCGTGCCCGATGGAAAGAAAAGCCTAACCTTTTGCATGACGGTCAACATAGTTGTCACAGTTGCATAAGAATAGATTGGATTCTTCATAAAGGAGCCGTATGGAAGTATTCTTCAAAAGTAAATGATCACACTATCAACAACTTATCAATAGTCAAAGTGACATTTCCACAAAACCATGCATCAGCAAAAAACCTGAGAGAGAAATTAAAGAACATATTTGTTTATGCCTACAAATATGTATGCTTATGTAACATAATAACATATACATACATGTGCATGTTAGGATGATTTATATATTTTTTTAGCCGTAGAGGATTTCGTGTGCTAGCCACCGATAGCCAGACAACGTAGTCAAAGTCGATTCTCCGACCTCCGTGAAACTATACCTCGTAGATAAGCGGGAACCGGATGAAATTTGTAAACTCTCTCTCCTCCTCAGGTTCGAATCAGTGACCTGCATATATCTGATATACACTTTCTTCTATCACAGGAATACCTAGCACAATTATGATTTGTGCAAGAATTAAACCTGAAAACTCTAAAAAAAAAAAAAAAGAATCACAGGTTAACAGCTCCTCCTAAAAACTTAATTGGGCTATGATCATTGGTGAGAGGATGAATTATATAATTTAATATGATGGTTAGATAGATTTGTTGCGTGATGGAGCTGCAGAGAAAGTATGGTGGTTGCCAGATCTATTAAGACTCCCAGTGATGTCATATCTTTGTTAAATAAGGTGGTGGGTATACTGGGTACTATGTCCACCCGCAAAGGCAACTTATAAACATAATATATTTGATGCTCCTTGATTGCAACTTCCGAAAAATAAGGAAAGTCAGAGATTGTAGTTTTAGATACACAAAAGTCTTGAAACCCTAATAAATATATAAAAGATAGATTTCCCAAATCGTCCTGTATTTTTTAATTACATTTTCGTCTATACCTACAAATTAAAAACACAACAATGTTTAGTTTAAAGCAATGGGCAAAGGGTAAAGATGATCTTGAATTTAAAAACATTAAATACAAATAATGAACACATGAAATACTAGAAAAAACTATGATCTTGAATAATGAACAAATTATTAAAATAATCTTGCAATTACTATATCAAACTTATTTTAATTTGAATATATATATACTTGGATCGAGGAGGAAATGGTTATAATGCAAGTCAACTTTTTCGTGCTAAGCGTAGGAAATTTTTTTTAGCTTTTGATAAGTGTTCACAACAACAATCACAGCTTATCTATATATCAGACTTTTCCCGACAACATGTTGTCGGCAAAGGTTTTCTGACAACACGTTGTCGGCAACATTGTCGTCGGCTAAGTGTTAGCGGGATAGGTCGGGATAGTTGTCGGGATAGGTGTTGTCGCAATAGGTATCACCAATCCCGACAACATGTTGTCGGGAAAGGGTTTCGATTTCTTTAAAAAAAGGTTAATGTATTTAAATAACGAGCGGAAAAAAAAATTCAAAAATAAAATACATATCCCGAAGACTTGTTGTCGGTAATACTTTTAATCATTTTTTAATACTAGGGTTTCTTTTTAATAATAATATATTAAGAAATAATTAAATAATTTATCCTAAGACTTGTCGAGATAGATTATTTAATAATTTCTTAACATATTATTTTTAAAAAGAAACCCTAATTGAGAAATAATTAAATAATCAATCCCGACGACGAGTTGTCAGGATTGATTACTTAATCATTTCTTAATTCATTTTTTAACTAAACAAAACCCTAATTCATTACTTAATTGTTTGAGCTTTCCTTACGATATGTCGCCAGGAATACTTAAACTCAGTATTGGCAGCAGCGTGCTCTTTTTACAATATTTCGGCTTTTAGAGTCCTTGTTTTTACGGATTTTACAACCCTGTTTTCAATATCTAAAATACAAAAAATAAAATAAAATTCTAATAAATCATCCCCAACTAAATAGATTCAAAACACACAAATAAAATTCAAATTCAAATATAACTTACACAACCAAATAGTTTGTTTACTCACACTACTACAGAAAAGACCATTTGTGACTGCTAAAACGGTCGCAAAACGGTCGCAAATTTCATTTTGTGACCGTCTTGTGACCGTTTT
>WOUH02000006.1:8131283-8141910 GCA_009936405.2 Stevia rebaudiana
ATAATAATAATAATAATAATAATAATAATAATAATAATAATAATAATAATAATAATAATAATAATAATAATAAAATATTAAAAAAATAAAAATTGTTCTATAAAAAATGTATATGAAACACACACACACTTATATATATCTAATGTGATGAATGATAGATGAGAGTAGACCTGGGGGTAAATCTGTAAATTGGACACTTTGCATGTCGAGTCTGGACAAAAGAGCCAACACATCCTTTTCTCTCTGCCACACAGAATAAAATATATATATATATATATATATATATATATATTAAGTATGATGTTAGGCTAAAAAGGATAAAAATTGTAGAAAGTGTAAAAAGTTGGGTCAAAAGTGTAAAAAGTCGGGTCAAAAGTATAATGATAAGGTATTTACAGAAATATATTCAATGACTTCTGAATTAGCAACAACAGATGCAGATATCCGCTTTGCAGGCTCCACAGAATATTCAGCCCTCGCATTTCTTATTGCGCGCGTCTAAATCAAGAAGAAAAATGAGTGATTAATATTTATATTTATATTTAAGATTTTAAATTGTCACACAAATTGGAAAAAAAAAAAACCAAATTGTAAGCTCACCAAAGCTTGCAAATTTTCAAATCTTTTTATGGCGGTGAGATTCCTTGGAAGTAGAGTAAGTGGCCAAGGAGACACTATTAGAGCTTCTTTCCTATTAGGAAGTGCCTGCAAACAATAAAATTTAAAAATAACAATAATAATAATAATAATAATAACTAATATAATTTATAGTTTATTTTTGAAGTTAGGAATTACCTGCCATAGTTCTTCAGTAACAAAAGGCATAAATGGGTGGAGCATTTTTAATATATTTTCATAAACATATAAAAGAACTGCCTGTGATACAGAGGCAATTTCTTTATTTTCTGATTGGTAAAGATGTGCTTTACTTGCTTCAATATACCTGCAACAGAAGCAAATATATAATATCAAAAAACTGAGATTAACGTCGGTTACTAACGCTTTAAAAAGAATTAAAAAAAAAATGTAAGACATTACCAATCAGCAAAATCACCCCAGAAGAAATCATATAATTCCCGTGCAATATCGTTAAAGAAAAACTTGTCATAACTACTTGTGACTGCATCAACAAGTACGTGCAATTTTGAAACCTGCATATATGATATTTATTTATGGGATATTATCATAGGTAAAAGATAATATGAAAACCCTCTCGAGTTGAGAAAACCTAGAAACTCTAAAAAACTCTTAAGTTAAAAAATTAATTTTTTTTAAAAGGCTCACTTTTAAATGCATTTTCGTCACTTTTTATAAAAAAAAAAAGCGCCGTGTACTTTAAAAAAAAATACCCCTAAAATAAATAAAAAAACCCGTTTTTTTATAAAATTTCAGCCAAAAGAATTGTAACATATGTAACATTTACATATGTTACAATTTCTAAAATTTGAAAAAAATATTTAAAAAAAAACTGCTTGGCGCTTTTTTATAATTTTTTCACCAAAAGTCTTAGATTTTAATGTATAATTTATATAACAAATATGAAGCTGTAAAAATTAAAATTCAAAAAAAGTCGTAACATATGTTACAAAAAGTGGGTTTCAGGGTTTTCTACTTTTCTCAACTCGAGAGGTTTTTCATATTATCCATCCCGTATTATCATGTGGGTAAATATAAAATGAAAACCCACTCGAGTTGAGAAAACCCACGAAACTCTAAAGAACTCTCAGAAACTCTAAGTTAAAAAAATTATATATATATTTTTAAAAGGCTCACTTTTAAATGCATGTTCATTACTTTTTATAAAAAAAGCGCCGAGTACTTTTAAAAACATATATTCCTAAAATAAATAAAAAAAAATCATTTTTTTTAAATTTCAGCGAAAAAATGGGCTACATATGTAACAATCTCTGGAATTTGTAAAAAAAAAATTTTTAAAAACTACGACGCTTTTTAATAATTTTTTCACCAGAAGTCTTAGATTTTAATGTACAACTTATATAATAATATAAAGTTGTAAAAATTAATCTTTCGAAAAAAGTCGTTACATATGTTACAAAAAGTGGGTTTCGGGGGTTTTCTCAACTCGAGAGCGTTTTCATATTATCCACCCCTTATCATATATACCTTATTAAGCTCTTTAATCACATATATCCCCAAGTGTAAAACAAAATTACATATATATCCCCAATAATCACAAAATACACAATTACCCTCCCCAATCGAAGTCGTTATGCAAACTAAAATCAATACCCAATTAAACGCCAGTTCATAATCCCATCATTGATTAGTGTTTCTATCATCTATGCATGTGCAAATCGATTACGGTTCATATCATCTATGCCTCTTCGAATCGATTAGGGTTCTGGTTTACATAAAGGTTTGAATTCGTTTTTGTTTTAGAGCACAGCCAATTTTTGTAAGCAAAAAAAAAAAACAAATTTGAAGCTCATTTTTGGCAACATCGTGCATAACATGTTTAATCGTTCCGATGTGTTTTCGAAGATCTTGGTAGAAAGATCGAATTCATGACAGGTTCAATTCATCTTCTTCCATCTGAGTATGTTAAATAATTTCATGTGTGTGTTCATGTTTCACAAGATTGCCATATTACTTTGTGTTACCTAACAGAGATTAAGCATCATTAGTGGTAATTAGAGTTATATTCTCGAGTCTTTATCAAAACAAGTTGTCTGTTGGCATATTAACTGTACATGTATTTAACTCAATGATCAATAAGTTCAGGATGATGAATAAAAAAAAAAAGAAAACTTTTCAGTTTGGTTGTGGTGGTTGATTTCATTAATTGCGTAATTTATGTTATGGAATGTGGATGAAGCTGGACCACTTCTTCAATGGCAATCACTTACCAGTGACCATGAAATCTTTCATTATTGAGTTTTGATGATCCAACTTAATTTATAAACCAAATTAATTGAGAAACTTTAGTTCTTTTACCGTCCTCATAAAGTTGAATTTTGACTTTATATAAGTCAAACCTAGTATGTTCTGATATAAAGCATTATGTAAGGTAATTTCTTTAGACATGTATGTTTGAAAGCATGAATCATTCAAATTATTGGAAAAGAATTTGTAAAATATTGGTGCAGATGATCTATCAAAAGTTCCATTGTTAATGAAAAAAACATAAGGGTAAAATAGTCTTTTAATAATTTAATTTAGATGAAATGGGTAAATATGTAATTGATGTGGTTTAGTAAGGGGAAATACGTAATTGATATTTATAATTGGGGAAATATGTAATAATTATCAGAAACTCTGACTTACCACCCAATACTCTGGTAAAGGCAGCCCAGTCAGATGCTCTTCCTTCTCGAACTTAGAAAATAAGAAACAATTAACTATATCAGTACACCAAATATATATATAAAGAGAGAGAGAGAGATAACTTTTTAATTGTTATATAAGTTGTATATATGTAGGATTTATTCACTTCAGTCTTCATATATAAAGGATTTTTGAATCAACCAGAATTTAAGCCGAATTTTGATAGAACTCGAAATTCAAATTCATTTAAAAAATATCAAAATTCAAATAACTTGGATGACCCGAAACAGAAAAAAAAATATTAAAAAAAGGGCATTAAAGTAAACCTTATGGGCCAGTAAACTTTCCCAAGCTGATGTGTCACTTGAATTAGGTAAATTTTGCAGAACAAACTTGCCAGCATTCCATAATTTGTTGGTAAAGGCTTTATTAGAAGTCAATCTCTCAGTTGATAAATTAAGATCCTGAAATCATGTAATACAACTGCTTTCATTATTTAGTTGGTGAATAATTAAATGCACTAGAAATTAATACAAAAATAAATATTACAAAAAGCACATGTGACAAACCTGACCGACAGTTCCTAAAGCAAGTGTAAAACGCAAAGCATCAGTTCCAAATTCTTTGATAGTATCTAAAGGATCTATAACATTTCCCAATGATTTAGACATTTTTCTTCCCTGAAATAGTTGGTTGAGTTGATTACATAGACATCAGTACCAAATTCTTTGTATTGTTTTTATACTTTATTTTTTTTAACTAATGAGTAATTTATCATGGCAAAATTACTCACTTGAGAATCCCGAATAAGTCCATGAAGGTATACATGTGTAAACGGGACAGTCCTGGTGAACTCAAGTCCCATCATCACCATACGCGCCACCCAGAAAAACAATATGTCATGCCTGTTTAGATATGAGTGCAAATTCACAATTTAAATTATTTTTATCTATGAGCATTAAATCATTAATGAATAATTTAACAAGAGAACACAATATATATAAGATAAAAACCAAGTCAAACCGATGAAATATAGATGTAACTGTAATTGAGAAAGAATTTTTTTTCAAATTACTTGGATGGAAAAAAAATTCTGGATACTTTTTTTAGGAAAAGTATTTAGATTAAATTTTGGTTAAGAAGCAAAATCGTTAATTTTTTACTTTCAGTAGAAAGAATTGTATAAGCTGTAAATCAGGATAATATTATTTGGATTTTGAACCTTAGTATTCATTAATTATATGGGCCATGTGCTTTCTGGTGCTGTTACTACTTATGCTCTCTATTTAATGATAACAGGTGATGTTTGTAAATAACAAATTAGCAAAATAGTGTAAATATTAAAAAATTATTTAGTCTACAAATTAATATTGCAAGATTTTCATATTCATATTACTCTTTCTAAAATTTACAAAATCTTAATTTTCCTGGTATTAATAAATGTACAATCTAAACAAATATACGAATAATTACAAGTAACCGTGTAGATTAATTATCTTCAGAATAATTAAGACAATGCTAGAGCTGGATTCAAAAGGTTGACGTCTAAATGTGAAAATTAACAAATATGTCAATCATTAAAATTATCCCCCATTTTGTTATACAACATTTACATATTAACAAACAAGGTTAACCTGAGTCAAATTTTCTAGAATAACATAAATGGTACAAAACAGAAAAATGCTGCAAATAAATCAGTATATTACGTTATATTGCAATAATTACTAATATGCAAAAGGTAAACTTAGAACTTAAATTAAAAAAAAAAAAAGAAGCAGATATATTACCCTGTTTCAAGTACAGATGTTGGGTAAAACCGCTTAAAATCCTCAGCAGACACATCAGGCCATCCCAAGGTACTAAATGGCCATAAAGAACTACAAATATGCAAATAAATATTTAAAATGACCAGAGTAAGTATCGCATATACATTTATAAAACGTAATAAATAGTATAAATAATAAATAAAATAAATAAAAAATAAAAACCTTGAAAACCAAGTGTCAAGAACGTCTGGATCTTGATATATCTCCACATTTTTTCCGTACTTTTTTTGAGCTTTTATAAGAGCTTCATCATTACTTCTTGCAACGATATAATCTTCTTCACAATCTTTACCTACTATATACCAAACAGGAATCCTGTGTCCCCACCATAGTTGTCTACTTATACACCAATCCTTGATATTAGACAGCCAATGATTATATATCTGAATTGCCCAAAAAAAAAAAAACCAATTAACATATGTACATTTCAAAAAATAATAATATCTTTTATATATTATGCATACCTTTTCAAATCTTTCAGGCATTATCGTTAAATCACCTTTTCTCACTGCCTCAAGGGCCTTCTCAGCCAAGGGCTCCATGGTAACAAACCATTGTTTGCTTACAAGAGGCTCTATAATCTAATTGCATGCAAAAAAAAAATATTATTTTATAATTGTTACCTTATTATATTTGGATAAACAAATTTGTCCTCTGATTGTTTCAAATAATCAGTTTTATACCAGCTCCAACATAACTGGTTATCTAAAACAAATATCTACTAACAACAAAATTACGTAGTTACTCTTTCTTTTAACCTAATTTGAGAATTTATTTAATTACAAAAAGTCATTTTGAAAAAAAAAAAAAATTAACTTACTTCTCCACCTCGTTGAGATCGAGGAACTCGCGAAGTGTGAGCTTCTTTCTTGACAGCTAAGCCTGTTTCTTCGAGTTCTGACCATAATTTCTTTCTTGCTTCAAAGCGATCAAGACCGCTGATTTAACCACCAGAAAAAGAAAAAATATGAGATTTATGGTTTTTTTAATTATAAATTTTGAAATTAGATTTTATAACCCACCTGTATAATCCAGCAACCTCGTTAAGTGTTCCATCCTTGTTCATAACATTTAGTATAGGAAGACCGAGTTTTCTAGCAAGAAGGTAATCATTATGATCATGCCCTGGGCTTATCTTTAAAACACCAGTTCCAAAATCTTTATCTACATACTGCCATACAAAATAAAAAACATTTTATAAGTATTATTTGAAAAAATAATAATAACAGGTCAGCATGTGAACATAGTACCTTGTCAGCAATAATCGGGACATGACGGCCAAATGTCATTGGAACAATGGCATTCTTTCCAATATATTTAGCATATCTTTCATCCTGTGAAAGTAATCATAAATCCATTAATATCCAATGCAATACATGAACATTTATGAAATAAGAAATAAGAAATTGAGTTACTTATATAGCTGGTCTGTGGAAAGTAACATGTTTGGTTAGTAAGGGTTTAAAGTAACAGGTTTGCTTTAAATTTTGTAACGAGTTTAGGTGTTACCTTTTTCCATTAAGTCAAGGTGAAATGACCAAAATATCCTGACTTTAACTATTAAAAAAGCCAAAGGCTATTTTGGTCATTTCACCCTACTCATTACAAAATTGAAATTATAAAACCAAAATTAGTTACTTTATACTACCCAAACATGTTATTTTCTAATAAACCACAAGGACCATATGTGTAATAAGAAATTATACCTCAGGATGCACTGCAACAGCTGTATCACCAAATAAGGTTTCAGGACGTGTGGTAGCTATTGTTAGAAAGTCACTCCTAAAACGTGAGAAAGAGAAATACAAAATAAAAACTCTTGTTAATGAACATAGTAAATCATGAAACAAAATGTAATGCCTATTCGAACAAGTAATTATGTGTGGTGTGCGAAAAATAAATATATATATATATTAATATATATATATATGAGACGTCACCTAGAACCTCCAGCAACACGATATTTTATATGATATAGAGTACCAGGTTCTTCAGAGTATTCAACTTCCTAAAACAGCATGAACATGCTAAATTAGGAGTTTAAAATAGAGAAACATCAATTTAGCTCTGATAATTAGTAATATTTATATACCAAGTCAGAAACAGCCGTCTGTAAATTTGGGGACCAGTTGACCATGTAAGAACCTGAAAGAAGAAAAATTAGTGTGACATAATTCTTCTGGTTTATATAATGGGTAAGTTTTTTGGTATAAAGTTATAAAAAAACTGATGATTAACCAAATTAAAGAAGTGGAAGTTATTCATACCTTGATATATAAGCCCTTTCTCATGAAGTTTAATAAAGGCCTCAATGACAGCTTCTGTAACAATTAAAAAAAGAAGTCATGAAATGTTAGATGATTAAAGTTAAGTTGATTTGAATACACACAGAAATCTATTAATTGTAGAGTTAAAAAGAAGCACTTTTAACAACAGATTCTACATTACTGCAAGACATAAGAAATAAAGTAGCATTTAGACTTATATTTAGTCATCATGTATTTGAATATAATTATCGGAGGTGAATATTTAATAAAAAACTATCTTACGACTTAGCTGCTCATCAAGTGTGAAATGTTCTCTGGTCCAATCACAAGAAGCACCAAGCCGCCTTATTTGATTTGTAATGGTTCCCCCATACCTTTATATATATCCAAATTAGATCTTTAGTAATAGTAATAAGTAATCAATTATATCATTTGACTGTGATTGCATATTAAGAGTACAATAAGGAAACTAATTTTAAATTAAAGAGTAACCTAGTTTGTAGTAAACTCCACAATTATGTGAACTGTCAGTGGCTAAAAATCCATTAAAATTCTGGCATGCCTATTTCATTTTCCTTTTTCTAAACATTTAAATGGCTTCAGCTTAGCGTATTAGATTACGCCCTGTTGGTGATGCACGCATATAATGTATATATGTGTGGACCCTTGAGGGGCAAAAGTAAAATTGCACTAATTTTAAAGATATTTTACTTAATTTTGTGAAAATAACGTTAAAAGCTAGCTTTGCTAATGGTGGGATATACTAAGTACGATGATGATGATTAGCGTATTAGATTAAATATGCTGCTAAAGAAACACTATTTGCACAAAAAAGGAGATAAAATCATTCTTTAGATCATATAAACTCAAATGTCACTTTTCCTTCCCGATATTTCATTATTTATAGTGCACATCAACCTTATTTTTAATTCAGTTGAAATCTGCTTGTTGAATTTCTATATCTAAATTTCATGACATTGTCAACTATTCAAACTAAAAGAAAAAACAAACAACTTATATTGGTTTAGCAACAAAAAACATGGATGCATTCTAGGGTTTGTCAATCCACATTTGGAAAAGAAGGCACCTACTTTGAATGCTAATAACAAAAAGGATCCCAAAAAAAAATTAATAAAATAAAAATAAATACATACTTCTCCTTCCACTCCCAAACGCGCTTTGTAAACTCCTCTCTACCCAAATCAACCCGCTTTATTCCTTCAGAAGCCAGCATTCTTTCCACGACCAACTGAGCATAATGTTTATTAACATAAGAAAATAATAATAATAATAAGAATACCACAAACAGAAAGAAAACCTTACACTTATACATACCACTTTATATGAACTATAAAACATTAAGGGTACAGATTCAAATAAGAATTCTGAAACTCACACCTGAGTCGCGATGCCAGCATGATCAGTTCCAGGAAGCCAGAGTGTAGGTCTGCCCTTCATCCTGTTGTATCTAATCATAATATCCTGGAGGACAATTGCACATGTGCCAGCTGGTCATATTTACATTGTATTAATGTTTTAGCAATATTACTAAGAAATTGCACTAAAATTGGTATAAACAGAAGATGCATCTATGTTCTTAGTAACCAAAAATCCAACCTCAAGAGTCACAAACATAGCATGCCCCATGTGCAAAGAACCTGTCACATTTGGAGGTGGCATTGAAACAACAAAAGATTCACTTCCTCTATCAAAGTTCGGCTTAAAATACCCCTGTGAATCCCACCTAGAAGCAATTATTAATTAATGATTAGTATACTGTAATCTTCCATTACAACTTATGGTTTCAAGATGAACAGTATAATATTGCATTTGTTCAGGAGCATGAGCTTCTCAAAATACATTGTGAATTTGTGATAACTACACATATAACAATGCAAGCAGAAGTGTAATTGCAATTTGATCGAAAGAAATACCAGTTGTATATCCGTTCCTCGGAAGTAAAGTCAAAAGATTTTGCAATCTCCGGAGAAGTAAACACTCCATTTTCTGATGCAGCAACTGAAATTCAAAATCAAACAAAATTACATACAAATTAGCACAATATGACGACAAACATAGCTTACGAACACTCAAATTGTTTCTGAAATTGACTGAAGGTTCCAAAATTACCTGCTACAAACCTTGGTTTAAGAATTCGAAGGTGAAATCGAGAAAAAGCGACAGTACGACGTCGAGCGGAGAAGAGAACAGGATTGAGTTTGTATAAAGAAGAAGGAGATAAGAGGTAGGTGTTGGAGAACGCCATTGAAGCGTTAGAAGAAGCAAAACCCCTTGCAGACCGATTTGGGGTTCTCGTTGCAGATAAACGAGAAGAAAGCCGCGGGGAAGATAAACCTGAGTAGTACTGATTTGCCCTCAACAAATAGGTTAATTGCCAATTGCCCCCTCAAGGAACACAAAATTACATATCATGTTAGCTAGTTATAACAAGGGGTATACTTAGTGTGTGCCTATGTGGCATGGTTTGTGTTTGAGAAACACTATATCCCTTCTTATGTAATCTTATGTAAGAGGTGTGAGCGCTTATCGTAAAAGAGTAACATGAGAGAAACTTAGGACCTGTTTGGTTCACCGAATTTGTTGGAAATGTAATTGAAATTGAAATTGGAAATGAAATTTGAATTTATCATATTTTGCCTGATTTATATGCCAACACTCAAGAAATTCAAGGTCCTACAAAGAATACAGCATCTTAATTTGCTCTTAATATTAGTGACCCACAACGTATGAAGAGGCAATTAGAATTAATGGCAAATATCTAAACGTAAAACTAAAATGATGACCAGTTTGAACAGCTTCGTGATTTTATCCTAAATTGTAAACAGACATAGTGAGTATATTCATCTAATATATAATTCTCATTCTCATGCATGATCCAGAAAGTAGAACAAAATTATAAACCACATTATACAGAAATGTAACAGCTATTTAATTACATATATTAATGTGTGACACCCCGTTTTTCGACACCCGGTTTGCGACCGGTCCGTGAGCGGGTCTGTTACTTTAACTGCCGGTGATGCAGGATCGAGCCCATTGATATATAGATAACTTAGAATACATGACTTACAGTGTATGTGTATTCTCGTTGTGTAGTGGAAGCGTCCTTGAGTGGGTAGCACAATCGCACCAGTGCCTACAAAGATAGCCAATACCCTGGCTAGAATCCAAATACCTGAGATTACATATATTTGGAAAAGATCAGCTTACGCTGGTGAGTTCACAGGT
>WOUH02000006.1:8149437-8160276 GCA_009936405.2 Stevia rebaudiana
GTCTTCTAACTGTACTATTATCAAACTTGTATCTTTTGGGTTAACTTGATGTATGTTGTAGAACTTGGTTGTATTTTTATGTATTTCAAAGCATGTATTTCTCTGTATGTAATCGTGTGCTTTTGACCCGGTCATGATCACACCCCCGAACACCTGACGCTTCCGCAAACCGTTGGCCACATCATGGGGGGTGTGACATGGATGATTTCCTTTGCAATATAGAAATGGATAAAATTGTCCAAGGAGCTCAGTAATATGGAGAGACGTATCAATTTGGATAGGGTTTAATTGTTACTCTCATCAAATATTCAGTCGTTGCTCACTATAGTACGTAACATCTCAGTAAGGTCAAATAAAGACGAGGAAACCGAGGATCTCTATAACTTACACAATTCTTTGGTTAATATGAAAAGCTAGAAATGATCGGGTATTCGCCATTATCAAAACTTCTCCATATTCGTTAATGGCGGAAATCAAAACCTAACTTTCTCGTGGGTCAAAAATAGGGCTAAGGCATCTAACATGTGCTAGTAAAATTGCGCTTCATGTTCTTATATCTAGGCTATATGCTGTAGTGTTTGGCTCTTATTTGTTCATTTGTTTTGTTTTGATAATCTTTTTTTTGGAAATGGGCATTGCCCATGGCAAACTTTTATTAAAATAGAATGTTTGTTACAAACTAAGTGCATTCCCCCCTACTGGGCTTTTTACCATAGAGGGGGGAAACCACAAAACAAAAACGACAAACAACCAAAGAAATAAGACTAAACTATTTACAACTACTGCTAAGTGGTCATAAATCTAGCAGTCTCATCTGCTTCGGATAGCACATCTTCATTATCTGATTCGAGTTCCTTTGGATCTAAACCCGTTTCTTTGCATTGAAGGATAAAATAATCTCTAAGGCGGGAGGACCAGTTATTAAAAAACTCCTTAGTTGGACATTTATCAATGGATATATACTTTTTGAGAAGAGTCATGCCCGTATCCCATGGGCAATTCAGGTCCCCAATCTCATTGTGATTCTCTTTTTCATCCAACTCATCATTTAAAACCGAGAAAACATTTGAAACCGAAACATCATTCCCTTTTTTAGTAACCACCTTCTTTGTCTTTGGCCCTGATTGTTTAGGCTCATGATAAGAAGGACCTGGATCATTCACAACTCTCCATTTTGGCAAATGTTGGGGTTGCCAAAGAGGAGCTTTACCTTTCTTTTTCTTTGTAACACGAATAAAGCCATCAGTATCTCTTTTAGAATTATCCTCTTTATGGGCCATAGGCTTAATAGGATCAATCATAACCGGAGGGGCTAACGTGGGAGCCGTCACATTAGCCGATTTGGGCTTAGCAACACACAAATCAAGAGAATGACCAAACATTAAACAATGAGAACAAATCGGGGCTTCCATTTATATGAAAGATTAAAGCTGTATGTCTTACCTTTTGGAAATTTAACCTTAACCTTATCCGGAAGCCCATTAGTGGCAATAGCATTAACCAATACACGAGCATAGGTAACTACCCCTGCTTTCGTTTTGCATATGTCAAATGTCGGTTTATCAAGCATAACAGGACTGTTTTTTTTCGGATAATCTTTGGGATAGTCTCTGACTGAGTTGGTTGTGTTTTTTTCAGGCCAACGTTCTGCTTGTTCTATGGGTTCGATTTTATTTATAAAATCGTTTCGTTGTTCAAATACAATAAAAAATCCATAAAGATCTACAACTTGCGAGAATTTGTGTATTTCAACTCTTGAATTAGTCTTGTAATCTTTCACTAAAATTTTTTCCTTTTAATTCTGGCTACTTGCTAGTCTGAATTTTTATACAATCTCACGCCATTCAAAAAAAAGTTGGTACATATATAAAAACAATAATGAAATGAAAATAAACAAATTGGTATGTTTCAAGTCATATGACTTTCATATCAGGGTCGGCCCAAACAAGAGGCTAGGGTCTCCAATTTTTATAAAAAATCTTAGATGTATTGGGCTTTCTTTGTTTATTGGGTTGATCCATAGACCATCCAAAGGGAAGAAGGTTCATGAGCTGTGGCCTGTGGGACGAATTAGCGCATGAATGATTCCAATTTTTTACGCTTCAACTCAGAGCGAGATTTACACCTCCAGATCAGAGGCAACGATTTTTGCTCATATTGCGATTCTTATCTCATCATCTTCAGTTCTTGGTCAACAAAGTCTTCAGTCGAAGGTATTTCTTGATTTAGGTTTGTTGCAATTTCTGATTCTTGACGGTAATCTTCGTTTGACGACTCGGTATTTCTGATTCTTGTGCGAAATTTTTTAAAAGGAAGCACTCAGATCGGAAAGCGTCTCCTCACTTGTTTTGAGGTATGATTAATTATTCATTTGTTCAACCAAAACAAACTTTTTTGCCCTAAGTTTTCAGACCAGAATTAAGCTTAGGCCTTAGTGTTTATATGCATGCTTTAGCTAATTAAGCTTTAGTTTTGTGTTTTTGTTCCGTCGAATTGTATCCAGCAAATGTATATTTGAAAACTGATTAATTTGCACACGATTAATTTACATTTTAGGACATCTTTTGCAATAGCTGAAAGTATTGAGCTAAATCTGCAAGATGAACATACCACAGGTACTAAATGTGTAAACTACTCATTTCAGGTTCTTACTGTCAAAAGAAAACTCCGGCTTCAAACGAGTAGCCCCAAACCTGCGTTCAATCATCCCCTCCGCCGTAGCAACCTCGCCGCCGCCGGAAACACACCGAGCGCCTATTTTATATTTCTCGGATTACAATATGTCGCAAGCAAGAGCCAAAGCATCACAAACCGTGAAATATATTGGTTATCTGCATAAGGTATGTGGTCGTACTGCTGGTTCACGAAGGTATTGTTCATTTAGTTCAATCAAGCCTCGTTTGTATGTGAAAAGTTATGCGACAGTGAGTTCTGTGGCCGTCAATGAGAGGTTTGATTTCCAAAACCCTTGTGATTATGGTAATAATTGGTATGCTAGTGAGAGTAACAATAGATTTGACCAAAACCCTAACAATAGCGAAAATTACATGAATCGGAATAAGATAACTTCAAATAGGTTTTATGAAGAAGGTAGAAATATGCAGAATACATATGGGAAGAATCGTGGAGTATCAGAAAATGATCAATTTCACAAGGATAATGGAATGTGGCAACAAAATCAAGGTAAGTATAACATCAACAGTCAAAGCACCAACAGTTCTAATCAACATTTTGCAACCGATCAGCAAAATGCAAACATGTTTCATGGAGGTAATGGAGCATACACAAGTGGGTATTCAAGTAATCAACAGAATATTGGAATGAATGATCAAATCCCAAATGGGTCTTATCAGCCAAGTTATTCACAACCAGATGAAGATGGACTGTTACGTGGCACGATTGAGGAGTTTGATGGTTTTTGCAAAGAGGGAAAGCTAAAAGAAGCAGTTGAGGTTTTGGGTTTACTCGATCAACGTAACGTGTCAATTGATATTCCTAGATATTTGTATTTGATGAATGAATGTGGCGAAGCTCAAGCACTTGAAGAAGCTAAACTAGTTCATGAGCATCTCACGCGATCAGTACCACATCTTGATGTTCGCGTTAGCAACAAAATCTTGGAAATGTACTCGAAATGTGGTTCAATGGAAGATGCATACAAGGTGTTTAATAAAATGTCTCAAAGAAATCTCACTTCTTGGGACACCATGATAACATGGCTTGCTAAAAACGGTCACGGGGAAGATGCAATTGAGATGTTTACCGAATTCAAAACGATCGGATTAAAGCCTGATAATCAAATGTTTTTTGGCGTGTTTAAAGCATGCAGCGTGTTAGGAGACGTGAAAGAAGGGTTGTTACACTTTGAGTCAATGAGTAAGAATTACAACATTTCTCCATCGTTAGATCATTATAAAAGTGTAGTTGATATGCTTGGAAGTGTAGGATATTTAAACGAAGCATTGGAATTCATTGAAAACATGCCCGTAGAACCAAGTGTCGAAATTTGGGAAACAATGATGAATCAATGTCGGATACACGGGGATACTGAGCTTGGAGACCGTTGTACCGAGCTAATTACGCTTTTAAACCCTTCTTATTTAGACGAACAGTCAAAAGCAGGTCTGATACCAGTAAAGGCGTCAGACACTGCAAAGGAAAAAGAAAAAAAGAGGTTATCAGGGTTTAACCCTCTCGAGATCAAAACCAAAGTTTATGAATATAGAGCGGGCGATACATCTCACCCGGAACACGAGAAGTTATATAATCAACTTAGGTGTTTAAAACAACCCATGAAAGAAGCGGGTTATGTACCCGAAACTAAATTTGTTTTACATGATGTAGATCCAGAAAGCAAAGAAGAAGCGCTTTTATCACATAGTGAAAGACTTGCTTTATCTCAAGCTCTTTTGACCAGCCCGGCGCGTTCGCCAATTAGGATAATAAAAAATCTACGCGTTTGCGGTGATTGCCATAACGCGCTAAAGATTATTTCTAAGATTGTTGGAAGATTAATCGTCGCACGCGATGCTAAGAGGTTTCATCATTTTGAAAATGGAGTATGTTCTTGTGGTGATTATTGGTGACAGTTTACTTTTACTATTAATTTGAATTTCTTTTTTTTATAATTTTGTTGAAGCTGTCACGATATATTTTTGTTACCATGTTATTTATATGAAATGTGCTGAAAACACAAATCTTATGGGTTGTCTTTAACAATTATATCATTATATATTGTGCCTCAATAGTCTAAATGTATTTGCTATCTATAAGAATCATATTGATTTTTGTGGTTTATTACTGTATATGTTATAAGTCACATTTTGGTGCTTTAAATAATAATGCTTACCGGAGCTTATTGACATCTGTTCTATTTCTCTATTGAATTTAATATGTAGAAAGTTTCTATAGTTGTGTCGATACTAGTTTGTTCAAGCTGTATAATTTTTTGGTTAAATTTGATGTTGAATACTTATCAGATGCGTTTTTGGTGTGATGAAACTTTTTTATGTTTTTTCTTCTTTTATGCTATGATTATGTGTTCATTTAGCGGTACATGGCCAATAACATACATGATTAAAATATAAAGATCCTTGTTATCTTGGTTATTGGCTATTTTATTTTTTTGGTCACGTTTACACCGCATTAGAATAATCAGATCGATATGGAACTCTTAACAGTGACATAAATGAATTGATGTTAATTTTATACGTAGCTCCATTTTTAGATTTATTAACAATGACTTCATAATTTTACAACCATTTAACAAGAAGCAAATGGTCATGTAACTTGTCAAACTTGAAGTTTTTTGTACGAGCCCAATGGGCTGTGCTGTATGGGTTGTTTTAGAAACACTTTTTCTCTAGTTTTTTAGAATTCCATAAAAGGTTTGTGGTACTATTTTGTTAGAGTATGCGGTACACCAGGTCAATGGGGCTTGAGTGATCACAGTCACGCCTCAAACACCGTCACAGATTCCCGTGAGTGGGGCTTGAGTGGAGGCAAGGTGTGGTTGGGTGTTGATATTTTTTTTCTAATCAATCACAATATTCCACATTACCCTTCTACCAATCACAAAACATCACATCAACACACTACTTTTTACCCACTCAAACCCCCACTCACCGATGTATTTTCACTCTTCTACTCGCTCACTTTATTCACCCTCTCTCATACGTGACTAATTTTCCGTTTGAAGCTTTTGCAAGAATTCGGATTCAGATTAAAGTCTTTTGCATTTATGTTCTTTTATTTGAATTTCTATCTTTTATTTTTAGTTTGAACTTGTTAATAGTATCTTATCATTATTGGGGTTATTAAAACAACAATTGTAATCGGGATTCTCAATTGATTTTATTGAATTCAAGTTTATCCATTGGAGGTGTTTCTAATTACTCTCACTGTTAGCAGGTTTCCGATCCAAAACCTATCACCGGTATTATCTACACATACATTATATGCACATTTATGTGCGAATACACACATTTAAAAAAAAAAAAGCTTGAAAAGAAAGATGATAAAATCAAATAAATGAAAAGATAGAATTGTATCATTTTGTTCATTTTACTGTACATGGTCCATGCGGTTTATCAATCTCAAATATTGGTTATGAAATGAATACTTAAGATTTTTGTGATTTATATTTAAAAAACATGATATACATATATATTGAGTCTTGTCTAATTTCATTTGTACACGGTACAAGTACATAATATGCACATTTACGTGCAAATGCACACATTTTTCATTTTTATTTTAAGAAGCTTGAAAAGAATGATGATAAAATTAAATTATTATGAAAACATATAAATGTACCATACATTGCGTACAAGATCTATGCGATTCATCACAGTTCTCAATATATTATTGGTTATGAAATAAAACACTTTCTGTACATCTCAACATATTAAGTGTAACTCATTAGAAAAAAATATTAGCAACCATTACCCACACATATTCAAACATGTGTAGGTATTTAGCAACACATATACGTGTGTAGGTAAATTATGTGTGGGTAAAGACCTAAATTTCTTGTAGTGATAGTTTTGTATTCGATTAGCAAATATTAATATACATAATTTCTATTGAAGCTAAAGTAATTAGAGACTTTTAAGAGCATGCAGAATGGTGGATATAAAAAACACAATAAAACACGTTACATTAACGCTACATTATCTGGCAAATCAAATTTCTACTTATTTACGAGAATCCTCATTATAAATTGTAACTATACTATAAGACTAATATTCAAACTATCATTTTTTATATTTATTATATACATAGATATGTATATGAGGAGATGTGTACTATTTGAACCTAATCTTATAGAGTTAATTAACAAAAAAACTTAATCTAGACTCTTCAGTTTTCAATCTGAACCCTCCATTTAGATGTGTTACACAGTGTACACATATGTTACATAATGTACACATGTGTTATATAGTATATGCACATCTTAAAATGAAGGGTCCATATTGGCTTACTTATAAAATAAAAGGCCCAGATTGAGTTTTTTTGTTAACTCTTTAAGATTAAGTTCACATAAAACACACCCCCTGTATATTTCAATATGTGTGTTATATGAAAGTGGGCCCGCCTCACCATAGCCTCCTTCAATGGAAGCCATCCAAATATCCGGACACTAACCGGATGAGCACCGCATCCCACCCTTTTCAACATTGCCATTAGCGTTTGGTTTTGCCACCTTGGGTCTGAACACTATTAATTACTTTACTAACTATAATTAACTTTACACATATTTTGTTTATCTTTTATAGCTTTTAAATTAGCTTTTCCAAATTCCGTACACTCCAAATATATTGTTGCAACATGCTCATTAGTATTTACGTTCATGTATAAGTTTTATTCAGATCGAATGGAGCATATCAACGTTATGATATATTTAAACTTCTTTTCTAATACGACTATTTTGTTTGAACGCTCATTTTTACCTCAACGCGACATTTTATTGAGTCTTCCAAAACTTCCCACGTGATCAAACTTTATTCAAAATCGAATCCACCCATTGATCACTTACAAAATAATTGGCGGTTTGTGTAATGATGTCCATGTAAGAATTCCTTTAAACATCATAAACATTCCTATTGGATCGTTTTTCATCCGTTTCTTACTAAGCTAATCTTCTTGACTTGTTACTTTTGACTGGGTGTAGGGGTATAGCGATAGGTGTGCAATAACGTACGGTAGTTTGATAACACTAGTGGGGTTGTAAATTTTAGAAGTTGAAGTACCCAAAGTACCATTTTAGGTTTTGTGTGATCCATAACCCTTCTTAGTATTATTGTTTAGGAAATGTTGTATATATAGTCATTTGACTAAACCCTATGCTTCTCTTAACATTTTGGGTTTTACATCTTTACCATACACTTACAAGCTAGTAGCATATCCATTATACATTGTTACCTTGTTAAGTAACGCATCAAAAGAGTTATGATAATCTTGTAAAGAACGAGCATATGCAAAAGTTTCTGTTCCTCCATTGCATCTAGTACTATGAAGGTATTTGAAAAACAAGACCTGAGATACTCCTTCCATTGAACTTCTTCAATTGCATAAGCCATACACCTTATGAACACCTAGTGCCATTGAAGCGTAGACCTTCAAGGTTGACGACTGCAGTCTGCATATTTGAGTTTGTTCCTTTTGTGGTATACAGAAGTTGATCTATAGAGATGAAATGCTCACATTTGTAAATCCATCCTTCAGTGTTATCACTATCAAAGTCTGGGAAGTCGATTGTTCAATATCTGGTTAATCGGTGATTAAGATGATCATCATAATTGCCATAATGGTTATTCTTGAATGTTGATCATGATCGACTTGGTTGATTTCATGCGAATTGCTCATGTTGCGTCATCAATTTCTCAAACAACGTTTGCATATATGCCTATTGTCGATTGTAAAGCAACTCCTAGTTTGTTAGATCATCTTTTCATGCTCCCTCAATGTCTTTCCAATTTCTTGTCGTCTAGTACTCACGTTAGTCGTCATGAGAGATCAAATTTTAAAGTGGATGAAGCTCTGATGGGGATCGGTAGCTCTAGTTTCAAAGATAACAAAGAGAGCGAAATTAGGGGTGAAAAAGAATCTCAATCTTTGCTTGTCTCATTCATTCATTAATCAGTTGTTAGTTACACATAATCAAATCTAATCTCTGAAATTAATGGAAGAAGAGGGTCGTCATATCCTATGATGGATTATCCTAGCATAAGTTGGTTATTGTTAAGTTATAAAAAACATTATAAGCTATTTACTTTTAATGGAACATATTATTATCTAGCTAGATTTGGCGCTTGTATTTTTAATAAGACGAAGGCATGTCATACTCACCCATGTCAAATTAAGTTTCAATAAAGAACTAGTAATATTAGTGATGTTGCTCGTTATCTATATCTTGTGATCACCATAGATTTTTATGAAACAAACACGTCATCTTCAAATTTTAGTTAACCGACCTTTCTCTTACATAACCACTAAAACTCACATGTAAATCACACCCGCCAATTAAGATTACACCATTGAAACCGAAACAAACAATATCATTTGCCCCTATAGGTCACACATGGATCAAATAACGCATATGGCCTCACACTACTTGTTTCTAGCTACTTGCTAGTGTACGTCTTATTGTTTTTCAAAGTAAATAAATGTCGCAATAAAAAATAAAATAAAAGAAGGCGTGTATTGTCCAATTATCCTATACTTGGAAGGTGGCCTTTCTTGTAATTTGAGCCATTCTGACAGATTCTCATCTTTAAATTCTACTAGTTTCCATATTTTAACGATAAACCGTTTTTTTTAGATGATGGGCCCTCGTCCATGTGTTTGGCGGCGTTCTTAACGGTTTTAGAGTCTTCTTCTTCACGGTTTAAGAACTTCGATTGCCATACCATACGTACGTTCGTTTCATTTTCTTCTCCAAATTAACAAACACCCATAATAACACCAATAAGAAAGAGAAAAATAGTATTAAGAAAGTTTGTATAAAATTGAGTCTTAACTTAATAAAACTTAGTTTAAATAAACTTTTTAAGATCAATATTCTACTAAGATCAACTTTTTGTACGTTGGGACAAGATTAAATCATATCCGAAGATCCTATTAATCGTCTCATTGTGTGTTGTATAATGTAAAGACACAAGTTTTAAACATTATATCCAGCGGCGGAACTTGAATCAAAAAAATACAATAGGAGGCCGGTAATATTTGGGGGAAAAATTAAGGGAGGCCGGACTATATACGTAAAATATTTTGGACAAAAATCCCAAATTTTACATTGCATACCAAAATAACAGTGGGGGCCGGGGCTATCTCAGGCCCTCACTAAACTCTACCCCTGATTATAGCAAAGATACGTGATGACTCATAATAATTTAAATTGAGAGGGTTTACGTTCAAGTTCAACGAACGAAACCATATTATTATTGTTTTAAAGCATACTAAACGATCTGATTATTGACTTAATTAAAAAACGTTCGTATCATTATTAAATTGTATGTAACCCGACCTCCAAGAAAAACAAGGAATGTATTATGATTTATGGTTAAAAAGGGAGATGGAGACAGGTGGGACCAGCTTTAGCCACGTGAACTTAAAAGGGGAATCCGAATCTGAGGTGTGAATTCAAGTGGGGCCATGTGGGCTCTTTTACTTTCCATCAATCCAATCTTTTTGTTCTTTTCCACTTTTATAAGTTTTAAGTTTTAAGCTTCCAGTTTTGTATTCTCATCTCAAGTATTCTTTTCCCCTCACCCGTATTTACATAACATAAATTCTAAATTGAATTTTAATAATTCATAACCATAGGGAATTGGCAAATATATTCAACTATAATTTAAGTCGTCAGTGAGAAATAAAATTATCAAAGATTTCCGGTTGATTTAAAAATTATTTTCACACGATTTTGCTTATACGTTTTTGTATTTTAGTTATAATTATCATTGCGGTAGAAATTAAGAAAAAAATAAAGTGGAAATATTTGATAATTTTGCTTCTTTAATTACTATTGACAACCAGAATGATAGTTGAGATTATTCTTAGCCAAATTGATAGTTGTAATTATTATTGGCTAATGTGTCATTATTTAATCTATTAAAATCCAATTTACCAATTATTAATATCGTTTGTTTGCTCCAACATATAAGAGCATTCACATTTGGTTCTCTATAATGTATGTGAGTGAAATCCTTAAATTATAGAGAATTAGAGATAGTATAATAGTGGTTGTGAGTATATAGATATAGAGAAACTGATGAAACTAGTAAATATAAAGAAACATTGTTCATCAAAGTAAATTAGAGAGAGAAAAATGTAGTGATA
>WOUH02000006.1:8179163-8190407 GCA_009936405.2 Stevia rebaudiana
AACAGAAAGTTTAAAAATTTCGGGCCCCCGAGAAGATTGGGCCCTGGGCGGTTGCCCACTTCGCCCATGCCCAGGGCTGGCCCTGGATCCTACACAAACGCGAGAGCTATACTTAGCACCGGTACGCCCTTTTATAGATAAATAGATGTAAAACCGGGGAAAAAAGACCTAGTTAAATCTCTCTAGGAAAAATTCAAATGTTTCCAATAATTTACAATGGAGTATGTCATGCTTTATATATGTACTATCCAAATTTATAAGACATTATTTTATGTGGCAATATTATACACATATTAAGAATACAAAATTTTGTGATTTTATTGTGCAATTCATTTTACAATAATTTTTAAATAATTATAAATGTTTAAAAAAACTAAAGTAAGGTTTTTTTTACTTCTCACACGAGAAAAGAGTTCTTAAATGAACATTCCCTAAAGTTACAAATAGGTACGCGTAATGACAAGGCCGGCTTAACAGTTTTGGTGGCCCAAGACGAACTAAAATTTTGGGGCCCTTTTTTTAAAAAATGTTAAGTTTATAATTATCATTTGTATTGTAATGAAATTACCAAAAACAATTTTATATTAGCAACTTATATAGTAAAAAACCATAAATAACATGGAACAAATAGTACTATTTGTAATTCGGTAATAAGTTATTTTAATGAACAAGTGATAGTTTATCTATGCAAACAATGGAATTCTCTTTTTAGTTCTTGTATAAGTGATTATTAATTAAAATGGAACAAATAGTAGTATATGTAATTCAGTAATAAGTTATAACGAACAAGTGATATTTTATTTATGCAAACAATGGAATTTTCTTTTTAGTTCTTGTATAAATGATTAACTAATATATAGTTAAACTTGAACTTTTGCTCCCCTCACATAGTTACTGTAGAATTTTTACAATATCCAATGCATGCTGTACAATATTATAATGCACACGTATACATACAATATACATACAATACCACGTGTCTATCATTCGACATGTCTTTATCTCACCCACACACTCGGTTTTCTTTCTCAACCCATCATTTGCAATACCGGAGAGATCATCGATGTGATTATATGACTAGCTATCATTCTCTTAATCTGTGTTTGAAATATGATCCAACAAATACACTTGAAACTCGCAATTTACTGAAACAAACTTGAGACTTGCAACTTATTGAAACAAGCTTGAAACTTGCAACTTATTGAAACGATAACATTAAACCCTTTTTATACAAACCTGTGAACTCACCAACCTCGTGTTGACACTTTAAGTATGTTTTAAACAGGATGCACGATAAGACTAAGAGCTACTAGTGGAGTCTTGCATGCATTATCTCTTAATTGAAACATTGAAACTATTTATACTTGTAACTGTGCTTTGTTGCACATAAACAAATTCAAGCTTCCGCATTTAACTAACTAAGCTTCCGCAAAACTCTGATTGTATTTTTAAAACTATTATCATATTGAATGAAAGAATGTATTTTGTTAAACTGCATGTAGTGAGTCGTTCAATATGATCAATGACTTTGATCCTGCCGATCGTCACGCCTTCATTTGCGGCGTCAGCCGCGGTGGAAATTGAGGGTGTGACAGTGGGTGTTAGGCATACACTTTTTTTCTGTTATATTGAAGCCAAGATCTTAAATAATTGATTTTGTGACAAGTTTGATTTTGATTTCGTTTTATGATTGTTATTTCGTTTTATAATTGTGATTTTGTTTTGTGTATGGTTTAATTTAATATTTCTCCAATTTTTACTTATAGGGTGGGTTACTGCATGATTATTTATGGTTTTGAAATGAATTCTCGATTATGATGATGAATGAATTCTCGATTATTATTATAAATCAAACAAGCCTGTATGCATCTGGTGAGATAAATCTTAAGATTCATTTCTCTTATGTTGTTCTACTAATCAAAATGAAATATTAATGGCTTTATTTTGACCGGTTTATTTCAATTTTAATGACGGGTCAGGTTGGGTTGATCGACAAACATTTTACTCATTTTAGAGATGAAAATTGTAGTTTACTCTATTCAAATTTTAAATTTAACTTTTTCTTTAATTTATATAATTACCAACTAAATTAAGTAATTTATATTTAAAAAGTTTGTAACGAATAATATTAAAATCCGAACCATAATTTATAGTCACAGAAGTGTCATACATTTATTTGTTTTGAGTGTTAACTTAATATATATAAACAATAATTCAATGATAAAAGTTTTAATGTTAATTATGTAATCTCACGGGTTTTAGCTACTTTTTATATAAAAGAACTATTTATTTAAATGTAAATTATATAGGTTACTAATGGCATGTTGGTTTCAAGATAACGGAACCGTTTCTCAATAAAAAAAATTATTAAAAGCTTCTATTAATATTAGGAAATGTACCATATTTAAAGCAATTTTGAAAGTGTATCGTCAAAATATATAGGGCCGGTTGAAACACATGTAGTTGTTAAAAACGTAAGTTACAATTGAGAAAGACCATGTGTACAATAGACAAAGAGTATAGACGTAAACACGTGATTACGAACCGGGGATATAAAATAACGGACCCCCTTATGTAAAATTCGGACCACCAAATATAGACACATAAATTACGAAACAAAGTGTAAAATCACAAAGCACGACCAAAAAACACAAGTAAATTACAGAACAAATGTATAATCACGTACCACGAAATTACGGGTCACATACTTATTTACGAACTGTTTTAAAAAATAATAACATACGAAAAAATAATTTCTTTTTAAATTATGATTTTTTGATTTTTAAATTAAAATTGGTTGTCTCATCAATAACCCTTCACGGTATAATTGTAACGGTGTAATTGTGAAATACCACCGCGTATTTTATCACCTACCATCACCACCACCAGAAATGAAAAAGAAAAAAAATCGAGCTAGGGCTTTTCAGTAACCCGTACAGTTGTACCTTTCTCCTTTATCCTACCCACCGGAATTCAAACCACCACACTCCTCCGCCGTTCCAGCCTCCATCGCCACCGCCGTTTGCTCACCGCTGCACCGGTTGCGCCTCCATCTTACTCGTCCCTACGTTTCTTTCGCAGTCTACATCCGTGTTTGTGCGTGTTTTTGCTAGTATGTTTCTGTTAATTTAGCGCTATTTAGCTGATGACGAATTTTGTGTATGCTCTGTAGGAATTGGAGCTGATGGTTAGGTCTGTGAAAGATCATCATCAGAAAGAAGAAGAGGATGAAGAAGATTTCATTTCGAGAACCATTGATGGTTCGTCACATAAAGGCTTTTCTGCATACGCATATGTATTTTGAATGTTTAGATGTATGCATGCATGATTGTGAAATTGAACTGTTTAATTGAATGTAGATGGGAGAAGGCAAGATCAGAAAGCGAGCTCTCATCGGTCGAAGCATTCTGAGACAGAGCAGCGTCGAAGGAGCAAAATAAATGAGAGGTATGCACAATGCATGCTTGATTTTAGTGATCTTATCTTAAATACGACGTAATTAAGTTTGTTTGAAATAGGATTATAGAGAACTGGTTAATTTTGTGCTTATTGATAAGGCTGAATTTGGTCTAAAAGAACTCTGGAGACAGATTTGAGTTAATCTGGAAGATTAGGAAATCTTTCTATGAATTATGCTCCAGTTTTTGTTTGTTTTTGACCAAGTTTGAGCTGATAAAAGATGTATTCTTTTGGGATCTATGATTTTGTTGTTGTGAATCTAGCAGCTCAACATGCAACTTGATGCATCTTCTTCATTTTGATGCTAAAATACTAGAATAAACCTTTGTGAAGTTTGTTATTACGCGTGAATTTAATGATTTTAAGATTATGCAGGTTTCAAATTTTGAGGGACCTCATTCCAGAAAATGATCAGAAAAGAGACAGAGCTTCATTTTTGTTGGAGGTTTGTATCCTTTCTGCTGTATACAACTTTTCTTGTAGTTTTAGATACTTGAACATGACTTTTGGTGTGTTTTTGTGAATTTAGGTCATACAATATATCCAATTTTTACAAGAAAAGTTGCAGGTTTATGAAGGAACATATCAAGGATGGAGTCCAGAGCCCACTAAATTGATGCCATGGGTAACTAAAATCCATAATCATCATATCTGCATTCTGTTTTTTCACTGTATTATTATTACTTTTTTTGGTAGATGAGTTGTCTTGTCATTTTCTAACAGATGATTTTACAAAATATTTTTTGTCCCTTTTTGATTTTATCAATGTACCAAGCAAAGGGTCTTGAGAGATCTAATGTGTACCGTGTTTCTTCATGCATAGTGGTTCGCTTCATAGTTCATCAATTTAAGCAAAAGAAAAATAGGAAAAAGTAGTACAAAATAACTATATATATAGAGGGGGAAGGATCATGAGAAAACTCTTAAATATGGAGAATACTTAGAAAACTCCTCAAATCAATGAATTTTTTAAAATTTTGTTTTTTTCATTACTTTAATTTATAAGATTATAAATACAATAAACAAAAAAAGTTAGAAAAAATTATGGAGCTCAAGAAGTTACGTATATGTAACAAAAATGTTACGTATGTAACTCATGAAGCTCCATACATGTAACTCAATGTAATATGAAAATATGTAGCATCCAAGTTACATATATATAATTACATGAGCCATATAATTTTTTTCTTTTTGTTACATTTCTAACATTGTAATAAAAAGATATAGAAAACAAAGAGTGAAAAAAAATGATTACTATTAGTAATGGTTTTAAGTTGGTTTTCTACGTTTTCTTCGATTTTAAGGTTTTCTCAGGGACCTCTCATATATATATAGATATAGGGATCACCTGTTAACAGAGCTATAAAAGAGTATTTACAAGTTTCAACACAAGGGTTGTATCTCTAATGAGATCTTAATTTTTACTAGCAGACTTTTTTATCGACATTTTACTTGATTAGTTTAATTTGAGTTTTCTTATTAATTCTTAATATGAATCACATGATGATGTTTAAGGAAATCCAATGATAATGTTCAATTTGAGTTTTGGGTACTATGGTATGGGTTTACAGTAACAAGTTTAGATTTTGAGCTTTACGTTTGTAACGAGTTTTGATGGTAAGGCTAACTCACGTTAACTTTTCTGTTAACTTAGGGTGGAATAACCAAAAAACCCTTTGACTTTTTATATTCAAGTTCAAAGGGTGAAAAGTGAAAGGTTATCTTGGTCATTTCACCCTAAAAAGTTTACACAAGTTAGCCTTTATACCCAAAATCGTTACAAAACGGAAAGCATAAATCCCAAACCTGTTACTTTAAAGCCATAGTACTCAAACCTATTTTTTGTGCAATTACACGAACATCTGTGCAATTAAAATTAAAAACGATTACATAAACAAGTCATTTGTTGTATTAGATGCTAATGAGCAAGGCTACTTTCTACTCATTAAGTTAAGGTTAACTGGATTAAGTTTTTTGCTTTATGTTAAATTTGTTGAGTTCAAAGCACGGGTCTCTTATTGTGCGGAAATAATATTGATCTATAATTTTTATTTTCAAACAGAGAGGAAACTCTGGTGCAGAAAACATGGCAGATCAATCACAACCCATAAGAAACGGTTCTGTTGACGAGAATAATATTGTTTTCACTCAAGCCATGATTACAAATCCACATGTTTTGGTGGATAATGTTGATGTGTCATTACAACAAAACACATATGAACCCGACCCGACCCACACTCATGAGGGTTCTTACTCTGATGTTGACTTGTTGACTTCACAATCCAGACAACAAACTTGGAACACGATACCTGTTTCAAGTGAGTGTGCTTTTCAAAGATCCACTTCAAGTGTTCTAGAAGAGTCAAGCATCTCAAATGCGTATTCCAAGGGGTGAGCATTTTTTTTTATGAGTAAACTGCAGTTTCTTTCTGTCCCTGAGATTTGTATAGGCATGCAGTGTCAGTCCACCCTTAACAATTTCCATCCCCGAGGTTTCATTTCTTAGTTGTTTTTGTCCATGAGTCTGTTTTTCGTCTACACTTCTGTTAGAATACCCCCACGTGAGGGGCATTTTGGTCAATGCTGCGTGTTCTTACTCATTAGAACACCCAGATAAGTAGACATAAGTGTAGATGAAAAATACTCATGGACGAAAACTGCTAAGAAATGAAACCTCAGGGATGAAAACTGTAAATGTGGGCTGAAACTGCATGTTTATACAAACCTCAATGATGAAAACTGCAGTTTATTCTTTTTATTAAACAAAGGTGTTAATTGCACTTATGGTCCCTATAGTTTACGGAAGATTACGGCTTTAAGTACTAAGGGTTTAACGTTTCAGATTTGGGTTTTATGCTTTCAGTTTTGTAACGAGTTTGGTATTAAGGCTAACTTCTGTTAACTTATTAGGGTGAAATACTGAAATGACCAAAATACCCTTTGAATCTTTATAAAGTTAAAACGTCATTTTGGTCATTTCAACATAATTTAACAAAAAAGTTAAAGGAAGTTGGTTTTAATCTCCAACCTAGTTACTAACATGTTACATTTGGCAATATCATTGGGATTTAATGTATAATTAGTTTTAAAAAATTTGAAGATTTTTTTAATCTGAGATAAATTGGTAGGTTGTTGGATGATTTAACTCATGCACTGGGTTCCTCTGGTGTTGATTTATCACAAGCAAGTATTTCTGTACAACTAGATATCAGGAAAGGGACAAACACTGGATCAAGTTCAACATCCTTTGGGATCAAGGTAAATTTAACCTATATATGTGTTTGTTAATATTTATTATTTTCTTTTGCAAGTGATTACTTTTACTTAAATATTGGGCAATTTCACAGATACCGCTGAAAACCTGCATAATATCATATACACTAAAAAATTAATAATAATAATAATAATAATGATAATAATAATAATATAAATATATAAGGAACTTGATAATATCAACTGTACACAATTCTGATATAATTTTTTGCTAAGATTGGTGACATGTTGATGGGTATTATTCAGGATCATGAATTTTTATCTCCGCATTGTGGGGTTAGACGGGGAGATGACGTCAGCATACAAGAACATAAGAGGCTTAGGACTGAAGCAGAATAAAAAAAAAGTTTGTGTGTTTGTACATGTTTATTGTTACACGAAGCAGAATATGTGCAAAATGTTCAGTTTTACTTCATTAATTAATTAATAGTCATAGGCTTCCATTGCAATTTAGAGAAGCTGCTCTACTAGAATCCATCTGTTTTTTTATCCATTTCTGTTGAGGCCAATCAACATTTGTGGAGGTATAACGTTATATTCTTTTAGAGTAAATCATCCGAAAGATAGAAAACCTAATTAATGAATTTCACACGTTTATCTGTGATGGTTCCATTCGTCTGGTTTTAATAGTTCTGGTTGAAATGCTAATTATAGCTTTTGAAAAAGATGTATCAAATTTGTTTGGTTGGCTGAACCGGCCAAAATGGTTAGGTATAATTTTTAAACCAGTTTTTTTTCCTCCAGATATTAAATGTTTCAAGTCTTGATTCAAATGACGAAAATGGAGGGTTCGGGTACGCCTGAAAAAAAAAACAAGCTGTGTGATGGGTTTGGGTCACGATGAGTGTTTTAGTCAAAAATTTGTAAGTATAGATTTTAGTTATTTCGAATTAGTATTGTGAGGTTGTGTGCTTGTATATCCTTAAAATCAGTATAATAAATAGTTTGTAAAAATATCCCTGAATATCACTGGGAATAGTTCAGAATATATAACGTAATAAATGGGAAACAATATCTTTGATTATCCCAAGTTAAATGTGCCCTCCTGGCAAATTTTATAGTGGGAGGTGAAAACCTTCCATGCTTAGAGATCCCTAGGAAGAACTAAGACCTTTAATTACCTTGGGATAAACATGCGCTCCTAGCGAGGTGTATTAACCTTCTTTCAGAAGCGAGGCGAAAGCCGTCTAAACCTTTGAGGATTCCCTGGGAATCCTGAATGGGTGCGGGATGGCCAATCTTGTGTAAGTATTCCAGTGGATTCCTGCAAAACACTTAAACCTTGGTGAAGGTGGGCGTTAGGGATCCTAACGCCCCTCCGATGCTTAAGTCAGTAACGAGTCATACAAGAATATATAAGAATAAAGAAGAATATATAAGGATATACTGAAATATTTCAGGTTATATAAAATAGTATTTAAGATGTATGGCATTCCACGATCTAGGTAAGAGTATTCCATCTAAGGTAGTCATCTTATATGCCCCTTTTCTTGCTTCGGCTTCTATCCTATAAGGTCCTTCCCATTTGGGTGCTAGTTTACCATCAGCAGGGTTTGTGGTATTTTGGAAAACATTTCTTAATACTAAGTCTCCTATCTTAAATCTTCTTATTCTTATATTCTTATTAAAGGATTTGGATATTCTATGTTGATAGGCTGTTATCCTTATATTGGCTTGATCCCTTAATCCATCAATTGTATCTAAATCCTCAATAAGAGTTTGCTTATTATTTTCTATATTCTGAATTGTAGATCTTGCTGTAGGGATAATAGTTTCTATAGGTAGTATTGCCTCAGAGCCAAATACCAAGGAAAAAGGTGTTTGTCCCGTAGCATTTTGGCTGTGGTCCTATCTGCCCAAAGGACAAATGGAAGTTCTTCTGCCCATTTGCCCTTTTTCGATCCTAATTTCTTCTTAAGGTTATTAATTATAATCTTATTACTTAATTCGGCTTGTCCGTTGGCTTCTGGATGGACGGGTGTAAAAGTAATCATTTTGATGCCCCAGCTTGCACAAAAGCTTGTAGTTCGCTTGCCAATGAATTAGGATCCATTGTCACAAGTGATTTTAGTTGGGATCCCAAAACATGTAAGGATATTTCTCTTAATGAACGATATTACTTCTTTTTCTCTAACCTTGACAAAAGCTCCTGCTTCAATACATTTAGAGACATAATATGTCATAGCAAGCATGAATACCTTTCCACCTGATGCAGTTGGTAACTTGCCTACTATATCCATACCCCACTTCTTAAAAGGCCATGAATTGATTATTGGATGTAAGGGTTCGGCTGATTGATGAAGGATATTGCTATGTCTTTGACATGCAACACATCTTTGTAAGTATAGGGTGGCAACGTTTCTCATAGTTGGCCAATAATAACTAGGCTTAAGGACCTTTGAGAGCTTTGCCCCCTGTGTGATTTCCACAATCTCCTTCATGGATATCCCTAAGGACTTCAAATGATTCTGGTTTATCTAAGCATCTTAAGTAAGGACCTGTTAAATATTTTCGATATAACTTATCTTGATATTTTGCCAGCTTATCACCTTTCACCGCGTAGAATTCCTAGATCTAAGGATAATTGGAGGCCAACTATTAAGGCTTCGTATTCGGCTTCATTGTTGGTTGCCTGGAATTCACAATTTATAGATAGGGGTAATATGTCCCCCCTATGGTGATTTTAGTATGATTTCTAGTCCTATTCCTTTAACATTTGAGGCTCCATCAGTGAACAAGGTCCATTCTTCGATACCTCACTTAGATTTTGAACTTCTAAATCTACTACTAGTTGGATATCACTATTAAAATCAGCCACAAAATCTGCTAATGCTTGAGACTTAAAAGCTGTTCGAGGTTCATATATTAAATCATAGGTGCTTAATTTTACTGACCACTTGGCCATTCTACCTGATAGTTCTGGTTTCCTAAGTACCAATTTTATTGGGTAATTAGTTTTAATATGTATATTATGTGTTTCAAAGTAATGCCTTAGTTTAGTGGATGCCATTATAAGAGCTAAAATTAACTTTTCTAAATGAGAATACCTGGTCTCCACGTCTAATAAGCTTTTACTTACATAATATACTGTATGTTGGGATCCTTCATGATCCTTGACAAGAACTGCACTAAGAGATGTTCGGGATACCATGAGATATAGGGATAATGGTTCTCCATTTTCTGGTTTCATCAGCAATAGTGGGGTAGTGAGATACTCTTTTAAGGCTTATAGGGCTTCTTCATGCTCTTCATTCCATTGGAATTTTTTAGTTTTCCTAAGGATATCACAGAATCCTTTGCACTTTGCAGAAGACTTGGAGATACATCGGTTTAATGCTGCAACCCTTCCAGTAAGCCTAAGTACATCTTTTACGCTTTCAAGTGACTTTAGGTTTAATATTTCCTTTATCTATTCTGGACTAGTTTCGATTCACCTTTTGGTCACAATATATCCTAAGAATTTCCCAGAGTTCGCACCAAAATAACACTTCGTATGGTTTAGCTTCATGTTATATTGGTCCAATATCTCAAAGGATTCCTGAAGATCCCTGAGGTGATCTTATGTTTCCTTCAATTTTACCACCATGTCATCGATGTATACTTCCATTGTGTCCCCCAGCTTATCCTTGAACATCATTTTGACCAGTCGCTGATAGGTTGCCCCAACATTCTTGAGACCAAACGACATAGCTATATAACAATATATCTGATGTGTTGCGAAACACACTTATTTTCCTTTGTACTTTGCGTCGTATTTTATGTTATTTAGTATAGTTTTTATTAAGTTTTTATGTATTATTTAGTGTTATGTTGAAATGTAGGTGTTCGGGAGCTAAAGGAGCAAAAACGAGATTGAATGGACAAAGAACGAACACCCGATGATCACACGACAAAAGAATAACAAAAGCTGGAAAACCACACGGCTGCGCGACACGCTTTTGGAATCCCAAACGATCGCGCTACGAGCAAGACGATGGTGTAACGGCTGCGCGACGCACCGAGCTTCAGAAACAAAAAACGCGACCCCCGACTATTTTGTCTCGCGCGGTACGCGCGAGAATGTATCCAGCCTCTGCGCGACGCAAGAGAGCCTCTCCGATCCAGAGGGTTAGGGGGTTCGACCTTTTCAGCAACTTTGGACGATTCCAAAAGAAGAATCAGTAGGAATCATCAAGTAGGAAGCTTAGAATCATTTGAAGACTTAATTCGGCTTGTTTAGTTTATAGTTGAGCATTGTTTTAGTTTTTTTTTTTTTTGCATAATTCATCTTGTTTCTTTGTTTAAACGATTATGTCAGTTTACTATATGATATTTGTGTTTATTGCAATGATAATTCTTGGCTAAGTTCTGTTTATAGTTGCCTAGGTGATGTTGATTTGTAACACCCCAAATTTTGGGATATTGTGATTACGAGAATAAAATAACATTCCATCCTTTTGATAACATTCTTCCGATTAGAATCTAGTATTTAGAATCTTAGAAATTCTAACGGTACCTTAGTTTAACTAAATG
>WOUH02000006.1:8201362-8213347 GCA_009936405.2 Stevia rebaudiana
ATGCGTAACATTATATGTGACCTATAATTTACGCATTTGTGCAGGATGTCTCATTCTCATTCCTCTCTCGTTATTATCTCTGACTCGGACGATGAGGTCGCCCAGGCACCTTTGGATCCGCCATCTCCTATTCTCGTAGATACACCTTCACCACTATCTTTCCATGAGTACGACGAGGCTGAGTTAGATCTAGAGATAGAGCAGATGGAGGGTTTGGTACAGGGTCTTGACGATCAGCAGATACAGGAGCCTTTGTTTGGTATGGACATTGATCTAGCGGGTTATGGACAGGCAGACGATGATATTGACATGGCAGAGATTGATGGGTTGATAGAGGGTGCTGATGAGACAGGTTATGGATGGGAGGAGTCTGTTCCCCATTCCATCGCTTATGCTTCTTCTTCTTCAGAGGCATATACTTCACCGATTGTATTTGAGAGTGTTATTCGTCAGGACTCAGATCATGATGAGGTATCCACACAGGTTCCAGTTTCAGATCAGATGGAGATAGTTACACCAGTCATAGCTTCAGTTCATACAGAGACACCAGTTACAGTAGCCGGACCCTCTAGGTCAGTAGATCATCCCCCATCACCCGATACTGAGCCTATCCCGACTGTCGGCACCATTCGCCGTTCAGCTATACAAGTACTTTCATCCCGACCTACTGAGCCTTCACATCGCCCATTCAGGTTACGCCCTGATGGGGCACTTATGATGTATACCCCTCGCAAGAGGGTGACACTTCCAGCGGTTCGTTTATCTCATCTAGTATCTGATCCACCATCACCACCAGTTATGATACCCACACCACCATCCCATACATCTCCTATTCCGACTCCCACACCCATGGCTCCATTACCACAACCACATATATCTACTGATCCACTTCACCCACACCACCGTATTGCCGAGGTTAGACATTGGGGTTTTATAGTGGACACCATGGCACGACGGCGTGAGAGGGAGGGTACTCCGTCTGCCCAGCTTATCGAGCCGACTTCACGACCCATCCCGATCACCGGTGATTCGGTAAAGCATACTATTCCCTTGATGATTGCCAGTTTGGGTAGACAGGAGAGAGGTTTGGATCGGGTTAGAGATGATTTGGATAGTGCTGATAAGAGTCGAAGGACATTGAGACAGCGTATTCGGGCCCTGGAGGAGGGTCAGATAACAGGTGATGGGGCACAGGCAGAGTTATTTGGTTATATAGGTTCACATCAGGATATGATTGACTCACTTATGACCCGAGCCACCACAGCCGAGCACAAGGTCTTTCTTTTAGAGCAGCAGATGACCGCACTGACACAGCAGACAGAGGCCATGGCCGCTGTGGCAGCTTTCCTCATGTTCTTACTTGCGGCTGCTACTCAGACAAGGTCATTCCCACGTGTCTTATGATCTATGTTATCTTTTCTTTATCTTTTGATCTCCCACGGGGGGATATACCCGTTAGCTTTTGTATAGGAAATCTGTATTCTTTTTTACTGTATATATGTAACAGATTTCCAGTTTATACATATATATATAATGGTTTCTTTCTTTATTGATTGTGTTTTTATCATTTCTATCTTTGTTATGACTTGTTTGAATGATTCAACTCATTACGTGTTTCTTTGGGTTATAAAGAAATGGATCAAACAGGAATTAACAACAACAACGATGAAGAGCTCCTGAACAGGGGCCAAGTAGCGCAATTAATATCAGATGCGATAGCTCAACATGATGCGTCTCGTATAGTACGGATCACTCAAGCCAAAACAAAACTGTTCCTACAAGGCATTTCTAAACTGTCAGCCTGATAAATTCAATGGTACCGAGGGAGCGATCGGACTACTCCAATGGCTAGAAAAGATGGAGCAAGTCCAGAAGATCAGCAATTGTGCTGAGCATGATAAAACAAAGTTTGCCACCTGTACTTTTGGGGGTCAAGCCCTAACCTGGTGGAACTCTCTTGTGCAAAACCTCGGTATAGATGCAGCTTATAGTATTTCTTGTGATAATCTCAAGAGGAGATTGACTGACAAATACTGTCCTAGAAACAAGCTTCAGAAGCTTGATAACGAATTCTGGAATCATAAGATGATCGGAGATGATATTGCTACTTACAACGAGAAATTCCATAATTTCTGTTTACTATGTCCGCATATGGTGACCCCAGAGTACAAACGTCTGGAAATGTATATCAAGGGTCTACCAGAGCAACTTCAAGGCATGGTTACCTCTGCTAGAGCAACTACCATCTCTGAAATCATTGAGATTGCCAACACTCTGAGAGACCAAGCGGTCGCTCAAGGCAAATTCAAAACATCTCATTCGGAATCATCAGGTTCCAACAAACGAAAGTGGGATAACTTCCCCAGTAATTCAACTTCTGTTCCACAATCATCACAACAAGTAACTCCAGTTCCATCCAACAACAATTCTCAAAACAAGAAAGGCAAGTACACCGGGAATCTGCCTAGGTGTGATAAATGCAACTACCACCACAACGGTCCTTGTGAGAAGGTTCGTTGTAGGAAATGCAAACAAATCGGGCACAACGCCACAAATTGCCCAAACTCATCAAATACATCAAACTCTTCCAACATTCCCAAGAACAATGTTGCCAAAGTTAACACCGGAAACAGCAAGGCATGCTATGAATGCGGTGTTGTTGGTCATTACAAAAGAAACTGCCCAAAGCTTGCTAACACCAGGAATCAAGCACAAGGCAGGGCATTCATGATTCAGGCAAACGAGGCTAGGAACGACAAAAATCATGTGACAGGTACATTTCTTATCAACAATCAATTTGCTTCTATATTATTTGACACTGGAGCTGATAAGAGTTTTGTATCTACCGAGTTTAGCTCATTACTTAACGTTAATCCAGTCCCGTTAACATATCTATATACAATTGAACTAGCCAACGGGAAACTAATACAGCAGACCAAGTGTGTCGAAATTGTAATCTGATCCTTAACAATCATACTTTCCAAATCGATTTACTCCCCGTCACTCTTAGAAGCTTTGACATAATCGTCGGCATGGATTGGCTATCTAAATACCAGGCGGAAATTATATGTCACAAAAAGATTATCCGTATTCCACTTCCAAATGGAGAGATTCTTACTGTTCAAGGGGAACGAGCTAACGCCAAGTTCGAGCTCATCTCTTGTATGAAAGCTCAAAAATACCTGCGAAAGGGGTATTATGCTATTCTCGCACACCTCTCCGAGAAATAGTCTGAGGAGAAGAAACTTGAAGACGTACCAGTTGTTCGAGAATATCCTGAGGTATTCCCTAAAGAATTGCCAGAGTTACCACCTCAACGAGCTGTTACATTCAAAATCGACCTAATTCCTGAAGCTAGACCAGTGGCTCGAGCGCCTTACCGGTTAGCTCCATCAGAAATGCAGGAATTGTCCAACCAACTCCAAGAACTTCTTGACAGATGATTCATTCGACCAAGCTTTTCGCCTTAGGGAGCTCCGATTCTGTTTGTCAAGAAGAAAGACGGATCTTTCCGGATGTGTATCGATTATCGGGAATTGAACAAATTGACTATCAAGAACAGGTATCCACTTCCTAGGATCGATGACTTGTTCGATCAGTTGCAAGGTTCTCGATATTATTCTAAGATCGACTTAAGATCAGGTTATCATCAGTTACGAGTACATGATGATGACATTCCAAAGACAGCTTTCCGAACTCGATACGGGCACTACGAGTTTACTGTTATGCCGTTCGGATTGACTAACGCTCCTGCAGTGTTCATGGATTTGATGAACAGAGTCTGCAAACCCTATCTTGATAAATTCGTCATTGTATTCATCGACGACATCTTTATCTATTCTAAAACACAACAGGATCACGAAAAACATTTGAGAACTATACTGGATCTGCTCAGAAGAGAACAGTTATACGCCAAGTTCTCGAAATGTGAGTTCTATATAAGTGAAGTTCAATTCCTCGGTCACATCGTTAGTGAAAGAGGAATACACGTAGTGTAACACCCCGAATTTTGAGTATTGTTTAAATAACATTCCATCTGTTTAATAGCGTTCTTCCGATTAGAATCTAGTATTTAGAATCTTATAAATTGTAACGGTACCTTAGTTTAACTAAGTATTTATATGAAATAAATGCTTTGGTTATATTCATATAAGTATTTAGAAGCGGTTGAGCGCATGCGGAATTTTGATTAGAGCAACGGTTTGAAAGTTACACGCTTAAAGAGGAGCGTATGATGGATCCAAAAACTAAAAACTTTTGATTGGAAGTGAAACCAATGGGGTTAGATGCGGAATGGAAAATAATGAACATAGGCAAAAACCTCGCTCAAAACGGAGTCCGAACGAAGCGGGAAACGCGAGAACAGTTAACCCACAGTACTGACCGAGCCACGAAACGACTCAACGGGGACACGTGGCACATGGGGAAGCGTTCCGGGACACTTGGCAGCTTTAGGGGGCACGTGGCAAGTCTAGTTCTGGCCTAAGGGACAAGTGTCAAGATAGACGATGAGTCATCGGGACATGTGGCGAAGCCACAAGGTTTTTGCGATCAGCACTTCCTCGCGCCACGCGAGGGAACGATGGCAAGAGTGTCGTGCCACGCGAGGCTCACCAGTTCGGCATCTATAAATAGCAGATCGAGCAGCTCGTTTCTCACACTCATTTTCGATCCTTTGGTCCGATTATCACCCCCAAACACCCCCTAAACCCATAGAGGAAGAAGCTAGGTGCTCGGGAAGTATCCGGAGGTACTCAAGGAAGCTCTCGGTTCGCGTCTGAAGTTCGGTTCGCGTCTGGCGTCTGAGAAGCAGGAATTCCTTAGGAACGACAAGCGGAGGTTCTGCTTGGCTAAGGTGAGTTCTTTGAGCCCCCTTTAATTGTTTGCAATATTTTGGGGCCTGGTATGCATACGCAATATGCTAATTGTTTATGATGTGATAAATATATATATATGAATATATATATAATTGTTGTGTTTGATGAACGTATTTCTGTGATAGATACGTAGGGATTAAGATATAGATCTATAGATGTTGTTGTAATAGATCTAAGATGATGATTGATGAGAATTGGAGAATTGTTATGATTGTAGCCAAGGTATACTTTTCTGTATTGATGGTGTGGTGGGCTGGTGGCTGGGTTTATCCCTACATACGCCCTATACATAAGCATCGTCAGTATGATAAAGGTATATCTAGGCTGGACTATGTTGTGATTATTATAAAGGTAGACTTTCGTGTATTGGTGATGTGGTGGGCTAGTGGCTGCCACGTGTCGATGGCAAAAGCTTCCATAGAAGTAGAATGGTAGACATAGCTGTACAAGGAATGGGCCTTCACACCTTTACTTTTCCTTAGTCCTCACAATTCTTAGTTGCCAAATCAAAAAATATCGTTGGAGGACGTGGTCCAAAAGTATTTCAAAATCAGTTTGATATCATTCGAGGCTACTGGCTACGTGAGTTTTATGAACTTAAACCTTTGTTTATCTGGTTTACCCATATAAACAAGTTGAGTAAAGTCTAAACTTGACTAATTTCAACGCTCGTATTTACTTTGTTAAAAGTCTTGTGTCTAAAGTTTGAGCTTGACTCATTAATTATTAGAATTTCGAACTTAACTCTGAGCTCGAGTCATATACTATTCAAAGCCATCATATACTATTCAAAGCCAACCCTTAAGAGGGCAAACCGGGCTCGCCCTAGGCTCGATATTTTAAGGGACGAAAATTTTTAAATTTTTTTTATATTTTATATATAATTTTATATACCCATTAAGTTTAATATCCAAGTCAAAAAAATTTAGCCAAAAATTAATTTTCTTTTATATCTTAGTTTGGACCAAATTCTATTTAAAATCCAAGCTTAAAAAAGACTCATCCAAATTAAATATAATTGAGTATCCTAAATAAAAGGCCCATCAAAATACAACCTAAGCAAATCAAAATTCTAATTAGAATAGAGCCTTAATAAAATAAAACGTCGATTATCTTTTATTTCAATTTTTACGTCCAGAACTCCAAAAATATTAGAACAAGTGATCAAGAAGAATTTTGATTTTGAATAAGATCAATCTTTGAGGGTTAGTTTCTATGCAAATAGAACTCGTAAATTGCTTATTAAATTTTTTTTTTTACAAATGATACAAATCAAATTCAGTCATTCACGAATTCTACTGTTGAATCGATTATATTATTGGATTGTCATTTTGTTTTAATTTGCTACGAATTGCTATTGTTGGATCGTAAGTCCTATGATTATAAAACTGTTTATTAGACAATTGTGCTGGTGTTGCATTTTTTTTTTCCAAATTGCAACTCGATGTTGTTTTTTTTTTTTAATTAGTGCTACTGCCATTAAACAATTAGTCAATTAGTGTTACAATTAGTTCAACAATTATAATTTCATGTACTATAATCACTTTTGTCTTTTGATTTAATTTGCTACTCGATGTTGATATTTTTGTTTGAATTAGTGGTACTGTTATCAAACAGTTAGTCAATTAGTGTTACAATTAGTTCTACAATTATAATTGCATGTAGTAATCACTTTTGTGTTCTGATTTAATTTGCGTGGGTAATTGATTTGTTAATGATTTGATATTCTATTTTGGATTTGAATCTTAGAAATAATGCCTCCTAAACTATCCGGTGCTCAAAAACCTAGAAAAAGAAAACGAGATGGTTTTAGAAATTGTCATTTAAAAAAAATATATTTTATGTAATTGATAATTCGTTCGGGCATAAGTGTCTTTTTCTGACTCGCACCAGGCATATAAGTATTTAGGACCGGCATTCAAGACTATTCGTTTAATTGTTGATTTTATGCACATGTATATGTTTTTATATATTATGTTAATTTTTATATTAGCATAATACATATTATTTAGTTATTTTAATCTTATTTATTTGTAATAATATTTATATTGTATGATATGTAGAAAACTAAAGGGGATGAGTAGTTTTTCTTAATTAAAACTTGCTAATAAAATTTTTAACAAATTCAAATTTATATATAATAAAACCAATATATTTTTAACAAAATAGTTATTCCTGTGATTTTTTTAAATAAAAATTAAATGTTTTTAAATTTTGATGTTAATTTTTATATTGGCATAATACATTTTATTTAGTTATTTATATCCTATTTATTTATAATAATATTTATATTGTATGATATATAGTTTTCTTAATTAAAACTTGCAAATGACTTCTTAAAACTCTTTTTATAACTTCAACTTGTAAGAATAAGTAAATCAATAAGCATCTAAAGAGAAGGTAAAAATGTGACAAAACCGATTTATATAGGTTCAAGAGATAAGGTAAAAATGTGACAAAACCAAATGAAATAATTAAAGCTTAAACCATTGTTATCCCAACAATATCGTAATAAAATGTATTATAATTTCATAAGTAATACGTATGAATAGGCTCGCGGCTAAGATAAGAAGACTTTTTATTGTAAGAGGGGTAAGAAGGGTGTAAAAGATCTTCATAGGTGACTCAAACGAAATTCTGTTAAACTTATTTTAATGAAGTTGTATCTGTCTTGTCGAAATCTACGATCTTAAATTTTAGGATTTAGCTTTTGAGTTTAGATTTTAGTGTTTAGCTTTTGGGTTTAGATTTTTGTGTTTAGCTTTTGGGTTTAGATTTTAGTTTTTATCTATTATGGTTTATATTTTAGGGAGATTTTTAATTTCACTCGTTTAAGATTAAAAACTTCTCATAGAAATTAAGATATTAAAATCCCAACTCTAGAGCCTCGAAGTATCGAAAGTATATACAATGTGAGAAAGATCAGTTTACAAAGAGAGAAGAGAGAATAGTAAAACACTAAAACCGAATAATGAGAATGTCCATATATTATTATTAAACTATTGAAGGACCATGAAGAAACGAAGGAAAAGTTAAATTTAAAGTAACGAGAAAATATATTCAACATGAATTCCGGTTTCTGTCTTTAAATATCCATATACGCTAACGCTACTTATATATATATTTTTGTCTTAAAACGTGTCTTTATTGAGGTATTTTACTAGAAATAGCGACTTATTAATTATATATTTCTATTAGCAGTGTTCATTTTATTTAAAAATAGGAGTTACATATAATAAGTATTCATACTGTGTGGGATTATGTCCGACCACTATGACATCATTTGCCATGCAAAACCCAATCAAGAGAAAAAAATGAGAAAATGTAAATAACGTATTATTGCTTTTAGTCACTTAATGACGATTATGACTTCCACTACCGGTTTATGATGCTAATAATTATTGTGAAAAAGTGATTCTTTCTCACTCTTTATATACTTGTATTCTTTTATTTTTCAAAGTCTCAAAAACATACAAACATTTTTGTTGGAACAAAAATCACCTCAGTACCCGAGTCAACCTTTTGAGACGGGATAACAGTTGTTTATACCGATTTTAATGTTTTAAACTTTACTCACCCAGAAAAACAATCAAGAAGGTAACTCACCAATGTAAAAAAAATCACTACCCTACCTGGAACCCTGCTATGTCTCAGGTGAGACTTGACACAAAGAACTCCATGTGTAATAAAGTTTTAGGTATCCTACGTCAACCGTTTGGGTTGTTGGGTCATTGATATACCGGATCCACCTAAACCTAATAAATTTCCTTAAGACAGAATGAGGTTCTGGTTGAGATAAACATCTAATACAACACTTTAGTTTTTTTTAAACATTTCGTATACGTTATTGATTAACCTCGATGTATCGATCAAAGATAGAGATTTATATGTTTCCTAATCATCTTAAACTACTTAGAGCAAGTAGGGTGTCGAACAACAAAAAGTCTGTTAATGGTGGTTTGTTGCAATATATTAACTAAACTGGACATGAACTTAAAAAGATAATCACCCCTTTGGATTTCACCAAGCAATCAAAACAAATTTGATTGATTAAACGATAATTAAAAAATGATCACCCCGTTGGATCTTAAGTTTAGAAGCTACAAGTGTAACCTAGATTGATTTACCAAATTGAAAGATCACATTTATTTTGATTCTTGAAGGATGATTGCAGACACGAAATCCGAATGTATTGACCTAATGGCCGGTTTGACAACCAAATAAAGACGACATCTTGAAATTTGCTAAATATCGATACTATAAGATCACACGGAGTCGTCCCTTCCTTCCACGCTATTACCCGCTTTCATGTCAGCGCCATATCATCTTTCTCCGGTTTTCCCCACTTTCCTCCATTTTACGCGGTGTCGTCCAGAACCCGATGAGACCCCCATTTGCCCCCTTTTTCTTCTCCTCTTCTTTGGTGAGACCCGGTGGGTGTTTCCCGCCCACCCCGTCCCGAACCCCATGGGGGGTAGGGGTATTCCCGAATGGCCTCGGTGATGTGTCATCTTTTCCACGGGAATTCCTGTGCTCACTCCGTAAGCTCTAATGTCATGGGTTCGATCTTTACGGCTTTACCCGCATTAGAGTTTCACCTTACCCACCAACATAACCAGCCTTGGTAGGATAGTTAGATGTTTTCATTTGACTTCATGATTGAAGGTGAATTTCAATACAAGTAATTTGTATTTGGCATTGGGGTAGAGAACGAGAAAGCTAATAGAATGGTGTACCACTTTCTGAGTTTCTGTCATGCTCATTCTCGGAATACATTTGGATATCCAACCCGACCCGTTTCCATGGTCAACAAATAAGTCAAACTACTTACCCACACTACACGTGCACATGATACACATCACACCTTATCTCTCACACTTCACCTATATATATATATATACCCTTCATCCTTTACAATGTAATTCAATCACAAAACCCACTCAATCTCAATCTCAATCTCTCTCTCCAACACCATGGTCAGTTTTCTCTCTCTAACTACTGCTTCTTTCTGTTAACCAGTTCAATCAGTCTTCCAATTCACAAACATCACCGGCAAACTCACAATAAAGATACACCCATTTGTCGGTTCAATTTCCATTTCCCCCCACCAATCGTCGCCGCTAGATCTGCAAACCAACAATGATCACCGGCCATGACTTTTACACCGTCATGGCGGCGATGGTGCCGCTGTATGTAGCCATGATTCTCGCTTACGGAAGCGTACGGTGGTGGAAGATCTTCTCCCCCGATCAGTGCTCCGGCATCAACCGCTTCGTCGCCATTTTCGCCGTTCCACTTCTGTCGTTTCACTTCATCTCTTTAAACAATCCGTATGAGATGAATTTCCGATTCATTGCGGCGGATACGCTTCAGAAGATCATCATGCTGGTGGTGCTTGGAATTTGGGCGAATTTCAGCAGCCATGGAAGTTTGGAGTGGATGATCACCATTTTTTCATTATCAACGCTACCAAACACTTTGGTGATGGGGATTCCGTTATTGATTGCTATGTACGGTGATTATTCTGGATCTTTGATGGTGCAGGTGGTGGTGCTGCAATGCATCATCTGGTACACATTACTTCTGTTCTTGTTTGAATACCGTGGCGCGAAAATTCTGATCACGGAACAGTTTCCGGAAACTGCTGCATCGATTGTTTCGTTTAAAGTTGAATCTGATGTTGTGTCGCTTGATGGAAATGATTTTTTGGAAACTGATGCTGAGGTTGGAGACGACGGAAAGCTTCATGTGACGGTGAGGAAATCAAACGTTTCGCGACGATCGGTTGGTCACGCCGGAATGACTCCCCGTCCGTCAAATTTGACCGGAGCGGAGATTTACAGTTTGAGCTCGTCGAGAAACCAGACGCCGAGAGGATCGAATTTCAATCATTCGGATTTCTTTTCGATGATGGGGTTTCCCGGCGGTCGGTTGTCGAATTTCGGTCCGGCGGAGATGTATTCCGTTCAGTCGTCGAGAGGTCCGACTCCCCGACCGTCGAATTTCGAAGAGATGACGGCTCCGGGCCCGTTAAACTCCCCGAAATTCGGGTCGTACCCGGCGCCCAACCCGGAGATTACATCAACAGGGACTAAAACCGCAAAAGGTATGCAACCGCAACAACCACCGCATACGGCGGCGCAACCGAACGGTGCACAATTCAAATCGAAGAACGACGATAAAGAGCTTCATATGTTCGTTTGGAGCTCGAGTGCTTCACCGGTTTCTGAAGCCGGTGGGCTTCACGTGTTCGGCGGTGCTGATTCGGGTCGACCCGATCACGACGATGCTAAAGAGATCCGAATGGTGGTGTCTTCCGATCAACCGGAAACCAGAGGTGGAGAACTCCGGCGGGATGAGTTTAGTTTCGGTGGTGGTGGTGATGGAGATGAGAGGGAGAATGATGTGAAGTTGGGTTCGAGCTCGACGGCGGTTCTCCGGCCAAAGGAGGTACCGGTTGTTGATGGGAATGCCGGAAAAATGATGCCGCCGGCGAGTGTGATGACCCGATTGATATTGATTATGGTGTGGAGGAAACTTATCCGAAACCCGAACACCTACTCTAGCCTCATTGGTCTAATTTGGTCTCTTGTTTCCTTTAGGTAAGAATTTATTACGGCTTTTTTAGTTTTATTATTAAAATTAGCTTATTTAGTTCAAATTTTTTTTTAAATATTAGTATACATAAATCAAGATTCTCGTTTTCTTGTTATTTTATATTCTTAAACTCCCTTATTTAATTTACAAAATAGGAGGACATAATTAATGTATCTATGAGATTTTAAACCAACCACTTGGTGGTAATAGATGTTTTAGTAAAAAGTTTAAAATAAAAAACAAAATCTATGAGAGATTAATGGGTGTAATAGTTACTTTATGTAACATTACTTCTAGAAGAAAAGGTCTATGCACTTTGACTGTTTTATATTAAACACTTTATAAATAAGTATATTATTTTATAACATGATAATGTTTTCAATATGATGGAATAATTTAAGTTTGGCAATAAATAGTAATAAATATATGATTGCCCACCGCCTACATATTCCACTCACTCTATCCTCTTTGATCCTATTCCAAGGCGATGGATCCTATTTCACTATCCTTG
>WOUH02000006.1:8213447-8228842 GCA_009936405.2 Stevia rebaudiana
GCTGACATCGACTCCAGTACGAGGTACGAGGTTGTCGGTGAAAAGTGGCCTATACGCCACGTACAGCCCTATACGTGACGTATAGGATTGGAAGGGATGTGAGAATAGGGAATAGGGTGTGTAAATAGCAAAACCCTCAAATAAATGCTAAGAGAGAGAAAGAAAGACAAACTAACCTCAAAGTTTTCCGGTAAAAAGACTAGACTACCGTTGTTGACTAACAAACGTTTCACTAAGTAACAAAATGACCAAAATTTTTATTTTAAACTGAACCTATTAGTTTAGATAGTTTAGGTAAATCACGCAGACGATTTTAACAATTAACTCTAAAGTGTAAAATAATGTATTCTGGTTTAAGTTTTCTAAATTCTTGAAGAACACGTCCTGATCTCAGATTTTAATAGTCTAGTAATCATTATCATCGTACTCTGTATATCCTACCTAAAGGTAGGGTCTGAGGAGGGTAAGATTAAGACAAGCCCTACCTCTACCCCGTAGGAATAGAGATGCTGCTTCGAAAGAGACCCTCGGCTCATGATGCCTGATTAACCGTCAATCAAACGTTTTTAAGCTAGTGTAATTTTAATAGTCTAGTAAGTAGTAACCAAATATTTATTTGAAAGGAATGAAAATTTAAATTCAAATTCTCTTCTCGAATATTTTATCATCAAGACTAGAGGCCCTGCTAGAAGCCTAGAATGTTAACACATACCACATTTGAAGTTCATAAATGAATATGTCCAAAATACGATGAATAAAATCAATGAAAAGATAGGAACTCCAACAAGGCGGGTGCGATTTCGGAAAATGTGCGCCGCGTCATGAAGTGTCATTATTTGACAATTGACACGTTTTTTTCCTTTTTTTTATCCTTTGAACTTAATATTAAGACAAGATAAAAAGACTTTCGGTAACACGAGTTACGGGAATAAAAAAAATCAATGTTATAATATATAGTTTTTTCTTTAAGAACAAAATTGTCACGTCTTACCTATACTTGTAGTCACTAAAGAATGAAAGTTATGATGATCCTAACACAAAAGTCTTGTTTTGATGGCGATAATTGTAGTTGTTTTAATTGTGGTGTCCTACTGTCGTGCATATTATCTTCTTATTTTTCAAACAAACAAGCGTATGAAACGCATAAACGTATGAAACTAATTCTATAATGAATATTTAATGTACTGTAATTTTTATGGAAGATGGATATATGGTTAGAATAACAGAAACACAAAATTGTATTTGTAACAATGATTTTGTTTTACTACTAGGTATGTGTTTATAAAACTTTTGCCGATTCCAAATTCTTTTCTAAATATAATGTTACTAAAGACATATCATTTAGATTTCCATAAACACACGATATACTCTTTGGTAGCCTCTTAATGTCGTTAAGAGAGTATGATTAAAGGGTAATCTTATGTCTGAATGCTTAAAGGTAACCATCCTAGCCATTCAGACTTAAAATGATCTTTTAACCATTAAGAAACTATGAACGAACTATTAAAAGGCTACCAAACAACCCCTTAACATTAGTTTATAGATATACTTTTATCCAAAGAAACCGCATGTGTATTTATTATATACGAGAAACTAATATAAGTTAAATTATTTTTTTTACTTTAGAGAGCCTATCTGTCGGTGAACTATTCGAGACTTTCTAGTTAAAAACTTGCTTCTAACTTCTAAGTTCTAACAAAACTTATATTAACTCAAACTTGAGCTTAAATTAGAGCTTATTTATCAAACAAGTTTAACTGCGAGCTTTTATACGAAGCTTGAATAGGCTCGCAAAGCTAATATTTAAATAAAAATAACATTCTTATTTTATATTGTATATATATTAACTTAACAAAAATATCATATATGTATATAATTATTATAAAATTATCAGACGAGCTTACACATTTTTATTAGAAAATAATTTCAAACTTATGCATGTTAACTAGACTCGTAAGCCCTGAAATCCCCTTTTTATTAGAAAATAATTTCTGTCAATTTATTTTAAGAAAAAAAACGTGGTATGACAAAAAATGATGTGGCGATGGTGATAAGATGACACCAAAGACAAAAAAAAATAGTAATTATTCGAATATATAACTTATAGACCTAGATAACAAAAGTTGACAAATGCTTGGGTTAAGTTTTATGTCATAAAAGGTCTCTTTCTTGAAAATGAAATGATGGACCAATTAAAAATGTGAAATAAGATGTATCCAATTATTGTTCCAAAAATTCATTAGTCAACCAGCCAACAAAACTTCATTTAAAACATTTTATTAGGTAGTAAATTCCGTATGGGTTCGTAAAATTCTTCATTTTAGTCCTTTTTATATTATATGCAAAACTAATAGATTTCTTTTGGTCATGGGCTGGTTTGATCACAATTAAATATGGGCTATTGTAAGCCAATTTAATTTACTTTTGGGCCTCGAGCAGTTCGATTTTAAACAGGCCCAAAGTTTGCAAGTAAATGGGCCCCAATCATAATAACACGCGCTTTATTATTTTCAGATGTACACGATGCCCCAGTAACTACTTAAGATTTGAGATAATTCGAACATAACTTGCGCTAATAATAAGCGGTTGTAAGGTATTTCCAATAGGTTGATGAACCAACATTACCTCTCGCTCTTTCTTCTACAAGTTGCCTTTTCTTCGCCTCTGTGTGAACTAATTTACTCTAAATTGTTGTTTTGAATTTTCATTTTATTCTCACTCACATCCATTAATTCTTTCGGACCCTACAGAAAAGCTTCTTTGTGTGCACCACCAAGTTGTAGAAAATCATTTTCTAGCTTCATATTATCATCATATTTTCTAGCTTGTGTAATTCTTCCATCCTTCAAGATAAAGAATACATCAAATGCATACCAACATGAGATCTGCGGATGGTAAAAACTCCACCTGATGCATGACATAAATCACTGTTTTAGATTCTGTCAACAAATTACTTTATTTGGTTAAAGTTCATATCTTTATAGTTATTAAAATAAAAAGATTAGAGATGAAATGTTTAGCACCAAAATGATCAACTCACCTTGAAAAGATGGTTTCATGTAATAGCATCAACCGCGCTAAATGGTGCATCAAATAGATAAATATAAGCGCGTGCTATTTTTACTCAAATTGATCCCCTCTCGCCTATAACTGTCTGATCACCAAAAGATAGAACTTGTTAAAATTATATCTTATTCAATTCAATGTTTAATTCAAATGTATTTAGTTTTTGAATATTATCTGTATTTCTAACTTGTTTATGGTTATTTTTATCTCTTGAGGATCAGTTGACCAAGACACTCCTGGATGGGCTTCTGGATCAGTTGTCCAAGACACTCATGGGCCGAGTTAAGCGCTTCAGCTTCAGATACATTGGATATAAAAGATGTTTATGTATTCAGTCAAGTGTATCGGTTAACACTCTTTCTCTCTCTTCACATCTCAGATCTAGGGTTTTCTCTTTCGTAAAATCATCGTGTTGATGATCTTGTTAGTGTTCTTCTGTTAGATCGTTGTGAGATTTAAAGATCAGATTATCGTGTTGATGATCTGACTGTAGAGTTTATCATCTGTTTGTATCTTTTGAAGTTTTTGTTCGGTTTCATCACGTTTACAAGTTCTGTTACAACCGTATCTTGTAGTCCACCAGATCTTCGTTTTGTGACACTTATAAAGAAAGAAACAAACAAATAAACCCACTATATTCCCACATTTCAGTAGGGTCTGGAGGGAAGATGAACACAAACCTTACCCCTATTTCAACTGAAATAGAGAGGCTGCTTCGAATGAGACCCAGACTCAATAATCCCTATCTTATAATTACCCTTAAATTTATCTATACATCATGACACCATAACATATGTACAAAAGTAAAGAGTAAATTGCCGAGATGGTTTATGTGGTTTATTGGTATTTCACTCTTAGTCCTTAGGTTTTATAAATTACCTATATAGTGTCAGACTTTTAACCACTTGTAACACATATAGTCCACATGGATTACATGTGTTACAAAACAGTTTGGTAAAACATATAAAAGGTTTGCTCAAACACTGGTTAATTTATAACACATATATTCTCTAAGGACTATATGTGTTACAAATGATAAAAAGTTTGAAACCATTCAGGTAATTTAAAAACTTAAGAGCTAAGAGTAAAATACTAACAAACCACAAGTACCACAACAATTTATTCTAAAGTAATTTCAGTTCTTAGAATATATAGATCGACTATAATACACGTGAATGTCTCTGTCTTTAAGATTAATTATTTAAATATTCTTACCAATATATCTAGAAAAATTCAGACTCTAATAAATGATTTAAAATATTAATACATGTCATCATTTTAATTTTTTATATTTTTTTATTCTGTATATTAAATTAAAAAAATACATTTAACTTTCCAAAACAATTAATTTTTTATTATCTAATTAAGTATTAATCTTATATATATATAAAAGATTAAACTGCATTTTTTAGCCTTAAGGTTTACAATATTTAACAGTTTTAAGCCACCGTTAACAAAAACCATCCACAACCTTTCAAGTGTTGACTACGTAACCTCATGTAATACACGAGTTTAAAGTTAGTGTGCAAATAATTTATTTTTCTAAAATAAATTCAACAAGGAGTATATAAAATCAAGACAGAGTTCAAGTAAGAAAGAGCCTTATAACAGGATGGCTAGGAAGGATTTCAGGTCATTAAAACAATAACTAAAGGTTGAGATCAAATTATACGAGGAAAAGTTGCTGGGCGACATTTTGGTAATGATCATTTTAGTTAACTTTTTTCAAGTTCCCCCACTTTTTTAAAATATTTATAACTTTTACATACGACATTGTTTTTAAAAAAGTATATCATAAAAAAGTTTTTTTTTATTTTTAAAACAAGTACAGTGTTGCTATAAATTTATTTCAAAAAAATAGATGTCCAACTCATTTTGTTAAATCCTTTTCATTGTGTCTAATTATAGTCGTTGTATCTTTACTACTCGTCATTATGTGCTCGACATTGTGTTTTACTGAACACGATTGTGTTTTCAAAAATGAGTTGATATACGTGTCCTTATGGTATAGTTTTAAAAAAAAATAATGTCGTATGTAAAATTTATGAACATTAAAAAGGAAGAGGGAACTTGAAAAAAAGTCAAAAAATGCTTATTACAAAAGTATTTTTCAACAACTTGTTTTAATGATAACCATTAGTTATGATCTAATAGCTCAAAATCCTTATTACACGTTTTATTTTAAGCTTCTTTCTTAGTATAACTTAACCCTATAAAGACATCATGGGATCCAAAGTGATCTAACCAACTGCCTATACCAACTCGATCAAGAGAAATAAATGTTTACACTTAGACTATCCGGTATATTGGGCTGTATGGGGCTGTATTGGGGGCTGTATTGACTGTCACGCAGGAGAGAGAAAGGGTAAAGTGGGTGAGTAAAATGATGGAAATGCATGGGCTGTATGAGGGGCTGTATTGATGATTGATTATTCATTTTTGTATAATTTCATTTTATAAAAAAAAGTCATATTATTTAAAATAAATAACATTATTTAAAAAAAAAATAACTAAAAAAAAGGTTAAAATAAAAAAAAAAACATTAAAATCTGTTTCTTAAATCCTTTAAACAAAATAAAAACCCTTAACCCTAAAACACGTGAACTCAATCGTCGGCCCCAACCCCACCCATTGTCAAAATCTGTTTCTTCTCTGACAGAGACTTCTCCGGCGTAAACATTCGACTTGCGACTTCCTTATCCGGCGAGCTCTTCTAACCAACGGTCGGATTTTTTGGACCACAACGCCATCACCAAGACGACGGAGTGGTCAGTAACGCCCGGCAAAACAAAGGGTGAGGCGGTGTTGGGGCGTCGGCGGGGCGTCGTGGGAGGGCTAAAAGCCCCACCACGGGGGTACACTGGACAGTCTAAGGTGAGCATAAAAGCATAAATTCACATTTGGCGCCAAAGTCAAGTCAATCTGAGTTGTTCCCTGATTCCTGAGTGCTGCCCGCGGTCAGCCTATATTTCACGGGCACCATTCACCCTATGTATATCTTGGAATAAATAATACCGTATTTAACCTTCGTCTTTGATCACCTCACGGTTTCCTCGGGGTCCCTTTTTTATCTCTGAATTCAATACTTGTGATCACATGTACATCATTAACCCTTCATTTATTACTTTCTAACGTTTTTTTGTCAAGATCAAGCTCATTTAAACTCAATCTCATTTGTTTAAGTTATGTAATTTTTTTTCGTTTTATACATGTTATAAACTGTAGAACTAGAAACCCACTTACGAGGTAAATCCTCGGGTCCCCTCCATACCCAACTAGCCCTGGGACATGTAAAACATGACCATCAACAATCAGGCAGGTGTAAAAAAACTGACTTCTCCACCACTAAATAGTTAAACCACTACTCCGCTAGAACACTTTCTTTAAGTTTAATTAATTTATGAAAATTTGATTGTGCTCCTTGAGTAATTACATATTACATATCCTGCTTTTATATATTTTTAAGTTTAAATATATATAACCTACAAAGTTATAAACATGTGTACGAGCTAAATAACATAAATATTAAATATATAAAAACTCTTTTTTGCACATATTTACACGTTTGCAAAACCATTCACTTTCATTCATAAAAATGTGTAAAAAAATTCTTACAAAAAATAAATGGTAACTTTAATTTTTGTGAGAACTCTAAGACTCCTTTTAAGTTCTCGTAATAATATGAGTTCTCATTTGAATTTTCTACTACTTATGTATATGTATGTACTTATGTAGCTATTCGTTTATCTTTCAATGTATAATTGATGTATGAAAATCTTGTTGAACACATTTACCCTTTAGTTTAGGCTTATAATTAATCAATCTTATTAGTTTATGAGCGTCGAGACTCATATACATGGCTCTCTTACTACTAAAATATAAAATAACTAAACAAGACATTCTTTTATTGTGAGATTTTTGTGTTCTAAAACTCATGTAATGTTTACATACAATATGTAGAAACGCTTCATCCGCCAACGGATTATAGGTCGATCATGCTTTATAATATCACTATTAAAATGCTATAGACTTCTAAACAAGCAATAAAACTTTAGGGTGTTGTATGTCAAATAGTTGAAATAGAGGGAATTATATGTCAAAGTTCAAAAAAGGAAGCCACCCAACCACCACCCCTTCATACACTAATATATTCATCCACATTTGCTCTTTTTCCTCAACTAAACTCAACCCTTTACCACCATTAATCCTCAAATCCTATTCCGATTCCATTCCTCCCTTTTTCTATCTTCACTTCTACCACCACTCCATATTCCATTCATTTTCTTGTTTGAAACACGTTTTCAATATCATGGGAATTGCAGAAGAACCTATGGAAGCGGAATCAACAACCAAGAAATGGGTCATCGCTGGAATCCAATTCATGACTCCGTTGAAGCCGATATACACAAAGAAAAGAATCAGGAATCCCCAACAAGAAGAATACGAAGAGGAAGAAGAAAAGGAATGTTGCACGACTCCCACGTCTCCGGAATCAAGGATTCCGGAGTTAAAATGTCCGGGAGCCCCAAGGAAAAGAAAGACTGTTTCAAGAAGCCATTGGAATGGCGTTAGAGATTACTTCAAGCCTCCGGAATCGGAAAGTGTATTCCTACGTTGCGTTGAAGGAGCTTAATTGTTAAATAATACTCTTTTTCAAGTTTATTCTCTATCGATCCTTGTACATCTAGCTTTTAGCCCTAGTTAATGAGTGTTAGTTGATTACTCAATTTAACTAATTCTGATAATATATATATGTAGCTTTGTTATAATCTAATCATTATATATGTTAAATGAAACCTTAAAGCAGGTAAAATCATTGTTGAATTAAATGTAGGGTATTATCATATCGGGTCTTAGATCGAACAAAGGTTATACATAATTTGTGATCGTTAATAGTGATTTATATAGACTCATTTTTTTGTTCCACATAAACAGCCATAAATTTTTTATCATAACTATTAGGAGTGTGCATTTTGTGAACTTAATCTTAAATAATTAAACAAAAAAACTCAATTTAATTGTATCATTCATTAATTTTAGGATTTAACACATGCGTTACATCTAAAAACGGAGAGCACATACTGAAAATTGAGGGCCTAGATTAGGTTTTTAGTTATTTTTTAATGATAATTAGGTACATTCACCTAAACACATTTTCTCTTGTTATATAAAACATGTTTCGAAGAACATTCTGATAGTAAACTGGTATACATGCAAGTATAGATACGTAGTAATAATTGTATCATAAAAGATATAAAAAATATGAGTGTTACTTTACATGTAAAAATAACCAAAACGTATGATCTTGTCCATATAATTTTACTTTACCATCTAGTCACTTGTGACTTCAATCGTTGTTGCAATAATTAAGACTGTCTTAATACTAAGTGTCAAAAGATAAACCAATTTTCGTAAGTGAATTATTTAAATCGATCAACCAATATTGCTAGCGTAACACACTTCAAAAGAAAATGGTAAAAGGATGAAAAAGCTAACGTAAAAGAAAAAGGGAAAACTATTTCTCATTTTCTTTTTTCAAAAAATGTCATCTTTATACTTGATGTCTCGTCGTTAAAAAGCAAAGAGCACAACTGTTCAAAGCTGATACGATTGGGACTAATCCCTAAATATACCCTTGCTCACGTAGTCTAACCATATGCCATTTTTATATATGTTAGATAAAAGTAATGCACCACCTTAAAATCAATATAATATTAATTTAATTTGATTAACATGATTATATAAGATTATAAGAATATGAGTATTTTCTTGTTTAGGTTGAAAATCATAATAAGTATACTTATATCTATTAATTACATTATCTGTATTGAATAATATTAACATGATTATTATAATGTTCCCGTATAATTTTAATGCTCATCTTGGTAATTGCTTGGATGTTATTTATATATAATAGTTTTGCCATACAAATTAAAAGAAACTTAATAATGGAACTGCAGTCTGTTTTATATATTTCATAACATCTTTAATACACTCTATATAGCTAAAACAAATGTAAAGAATTCATAAATGTAAGTAATTAAGATGCCCAAGTGATATATTGTTTGTCGATCTTAAAATTTCTGAAACAGATCGATGTTAAAAATTTACTAATGTATGTATATATATATATATAGAGAGCATGTATGACTATTTAGAAACAAGTTTAAATAGCGAACTATAAGAACCGGATGATGTACTCATGCATACGTACAACTTGACATATACAGTGAGAGTAAAAAAGAGATTAGTATAAACGTCTACATAAGCGTTTTATTTGTCATAATTAAAACAAAAAAGAAACTATAGATGGTGAAACTAAAGATGGTATGTAGATCTAACAGTTTTGTCTGTTTATCTATGTTAAACTACTTTAATCGAATAATTTATTTATATTTATTTGTAGAAAGAAGGTTTTATTAAAATTTAATTCATTGAGTTCTGGAAGGGTGACTCCCACGTATGCCGATAGAATTTAGGGGAATTTTCCACTGCCAAAAAGTATGCAATGAAGTAATTGACAAGCCCAAATGCTAGAAGAATCCTATGTCACATCCTTTTTTTTTAGTTTCTTATTAAGTCAGGATAATTTATTTTATTTACGTTGTCTCATATAAAATATAAATTATATTATTAGATAATAAAAAAATACACGATATAATATAATATATAAGTTTTTATAAGAGTAAGATATAATATTTGAGCTCGTATCAAAGGTATACGTACGTTAAGGTGTAATTTAGAAAAAAAATTATATTTATAAAACTTTAGAAAGCTTTATCTTAAGTCATACAATTAAGTCTAAACTTTATACTCTTAAGAACAAATTTTGAGAGTTGCAAATGCATTTATTTACGAAACTAATTTTAAGATGTCCAGGTTAGGGGTGAGCATGGGTCGGGTTGGGTCGGGTTTTGGCTAAACCCAAACCCAAACTTTGAGTTTTATAAGTTTGGGTATTCGGGTTTGGGTTTTTTGGGTTTCGAGTTGGTTTCAGGTTGGGTTTGGTGTATATTTCAGGTTTTTAACTTAAGCAAAAAACATATATATATAAATGGAAATAACTCGTGTATTGATTCAAACGACCCAAAAGAACCAAAACAATTTCAAAACAAAGAAAATATATGTTTCTAGTGCATAACAAAAAACAAGTCTTGAAACTAGTTTTGGCTGCAAGTTTGTGACGAGAACGAGCTAGTGAAGTCATGAATCATGCGATGGAAGTCTGGAAATTAGAAAAACCCTAGAATGTGGACAGTCTCTAATCGAATGAAGTATACGACATTACTACGTTATAGAGTTTAGTCATATAATTAGAGAGAAATTGAAATAATGAGATTAAAAAAATAATATATAAAAAATACATATATAAATTATTGTGTTGCTTAGTATAAAACTCATATATAATATATATATAGATAGATAGATAATTATAATATATTATATAAATATATTCGGGTTATTCGTGTTTTATAAAACTTAAACCCAAACCCAACCCAAACCCGTCGGGTTGGGTTTGGGTTCGGTTTTTTCGGGTTGGGTTTTTTGGTTTTTTCGGGTTCTTGCACACCCCTAATATATATATATATATATATATGTGTGTTATATTTGTTTTATCATTTAAAGCTATGAAACGCATTATCGGGGACCGTAATGATTGCTAAATAGACTCAATTGCGGTCCCGTGCTTTGGGTACCCCTTTCTATTGGAGAAATCAACATCAATCTTTTCAACGAGTTGTTTAAAGTTTGAGGTTTATTTTTATTAAAAAATTACAGAAAACCCAAAAGTTCATTACTGGTTACTATTTTTGTACTCCAAGCTAATTTAGGAAACCCATCGTGAACCCGAGTTGACAGAATCCGAAAATTTAACATGGATTTTTAAATTATTTCTAGGAAAGGATCATAATACGACATCATTTTTTCACAGCTTCATACGTACATCACCTTTTTAGTATGATTTTGTTTTTTATTTCAAGTTTCTACATTTATGCATTAAATTTCAAATTACAACAAAAAGTATAAATGCATATACTTAGTCACTTTTAAGCTATAAAATCTTATGCTTATTTATGTTTTGTCCCTTAAATTTAATCAACCAATTCGGTTTATTTATGTTACGACAAAACATTTTTCGAAGTTACAAAATGGACTAAACCGGCTAATAGGTTGACACACAAACACGACTATTTTCAAAGACACAAACACGATCACTTAACCATTTGTGGTTATGGGTTTAACCCTAAAGTGATCAAGCCCATTTGAATTAAATTAAACTCACGGGTTTTTGTCTGAGGTTTATTTAACACTAATTAAACTGTTATATTTGGTGTTTTGAAGGATTATTTATGGCACTTCAACCAAAGATAATAGCGTGCGGAAATTCGGTAGCAATTTTTTCAATGGCTGTGAGATTCTTAACTGGACCAGCTGTGATGGCAGCGGCTTCCATCATCGTTGGTCTCCGAGGTAGCCTTTTGCACGTTGCCATCGTACAGGTATACATACGTTAATTATAATTAGCGACGAAATATTTCAATAAATGATCCTACATTATTATCTAATCTCACCATATTAACAAACTTTGATCATTGTTTTCTGATTAATAGGCGGCACTTCCTCAAGGGATTGTACCATTTGTTTTTGCCAAAGAATACAATGTTCATCCAGCAATTCTTAGCACCGCGTGAGTATATTAGTAAACCAAATATTTGATGCCACAAATTAATATATTGGTTCTTTATTTTAATTTTATTTTTTATTTTTATTTTTATTTTGATTTTGCAGGGTCATATTTGGAATGTTGATCGCTTTACCAATAACTCTAGTGTACTATATTCTTCTTGGTTTGTGAGGCATTGGATTAATGTTTTACCGAATGTTTGCTTGACCGAGGATTTACTTTTACGACGTAAGTGTATTGAATCAACACGAAGATGAAAATTTTAATTTGATTTGAAGCACTTGCCCTTGATCTAAGGATGTTGCTCCCCAAAAATTATAGCTTACAATTTATATTTTATAATTTCAAGAAAGCAATCAAAGAGGTTTATTATGGCTTTTGAGGGGAAAACAAGAAAAATTAGAAATTTGATGGAATTAAAATTAAGGAGAATATCTTAGTCGTATATTGGCTTGCTAGTGTTGTAATATAAATTGTATTGTTTGTTTTTATTTAATGTAATTACTTTAGAACTATTTTAATTAAAAAACGTGCAGCCTGGTATGATTATTGGAATGTAGTTACGGGACTGGTTTCGATACAATCCATGTTTTTTGTAAAAACTGTGAAAACCAAAGTGTTATTATAAATAATAAAGTGCTATCAATAATATCTTCTCATTTTTTTGTAAAAAATATGAAATACAAAGTGATAATATAAATAACAACGTGCTATTGTAATATTTTCACAATGATATGTTTGTATATATAACATAACTTTTAATAATAACACTTTGTTATTTATAAATGTTATTTTATTAAAATTATGAGAATCAAAGTGATAATATGAATAATAAGGTGTTATAGTAACATTTTTACAATGCTATGATGGTGTATAATCTTATTTTTTTATTATTATTATAAAAACACTTTGGTTTTTACAGTATTTACAAAAAATAGAGTTTGCATTTGATCCTATTATCTTTGTGATTTTTGGTAAGATTAATGTTGGTAGCATGCCATTCAAAATATTTTAATGTTAGTTTAAACTAGACATGTGACAAATATAAACGATCATGTACCTTGTTTTGAATTGGATTTCAAAAAATCCTGGCTTTGGGTGATATATAATTCATTTTGTGTTGTGAATCTAGTAGTTATTTGAATAATATAACTCTTATAGCAAGAGAAAAATAATGTTATACTTGTATTATTAATATAGCTGTATTATCAAGAAAAGAATGATATAACTAGCCGTTCATTTCTTATTTTTATTTTAAATTTTTTGAATGATGCATAAATTTGTATTATAACTATATCAAAAGGGAAAACTATGCATAATAATAACAAAGTTTGTTAAATGTTTAATTAAGTCACTCATTTTTTTTTGTCTCTATAATTAAAGCTACCAAACTTTCACTAAGTATTCCAATCGTATGTAATTGTTTTAAAATTAATTGAGCCAGATGAAACATATATGAATCTTGATTTAAATTAAGTGTAACCTTTTTTTCAATTAACATGAATTATAAGGCAATTGTGAAAATAACAAACTCATGAAATACAACAAAGACTAGTAACAAATATTCGTATATGTTTCATTAGGATCAATCAATTTTAAAATTTTTAAATAATTATAAAAAAAAATACCTAGAACTGAAACACTTAGTGATAGTTAAGTAATTTTGAAGGGGGGGCAAATTTCAGTAAATCAATTTGAACACTGTGAAACTTGGTTACTATTTACAAAGTTACCAAAAAACTAAATCATCTTTATTGAACTTTTAAAATAAGAGTGTAGTCTTAGTAATTATAAGAAGTTAACTTTGAATATCTTAAAATTGTATTGACTATATGTATATATTTTTCTTTTAGAGCATCATCATCGTACTCAGTATATCTTACCTAAAGGTATAGTCTAAAGAGGTAAGATGTAGACAACCTTACCTCGTAGGAATAAAAAGGTTGTTTCCAGTGAAACCTCGGCTTATGATAACTGATTAAACCAAAGCTTTTAACATTATTTTTTAAAAAATAAGTAAAATAACTATAAAATTTGTGCAGTTTTATTTTTGTGTCTCCACGTGCACACATACACATTATATGTGCACACTAGAGAGTGTATTCCATAAACGATTCCAACATTCAATGTGAAGGCAACTTATTGTTCTTTTTCTTTTGAAAGAATATTGTATTCAAAATAATTTTTATAATCAACTTTTTTGTAAAAAAAAAAAATTCATGTTCATGCATGTGCTTAAGTACCAAACAATTGAATATATACCTTGTAGTAATCTCATAGACAAACATGAAACTGAGGAAGGATTTGAGGTGGCCTTGAAAGCACATTTTATCTTTACTTTTGAGGCACAAAGGCACTTTATGTGGACTTTTGTAAGCACGCTACTTTATTTCAATGTTCATTTGTCAAATAGGGCCATTATGTCATACACTTCAATAAAGTTAATAATAGAACACACACTTTAGTTAGTATATATGTTCACTAATAGAACGCCTAAAAAGTTTATTCCCGTATATTATCAGTCTAGGTGATACTTATTTGTATTTTTAATTGTTATAAAGTGAAAATCCATTAATCTGATATGTTAGACATATGAGCTAATCAGTCATTGATCCTAATCAGTAGCATGAGAGCTACGGTTTAGCCTCGATGTAACAGGCGCAAATGATGCGATTTGGTTTAGTCCAGTTTAATGATAAAAGGTGGATACCATATAGAAAAAAAAAAGTTTAACATTGATATCTTGTATTAGGAGTCTTTTAAATGTAAATAGTCCCTAGCTAATACTACATAATTTTTTTAGATAGCTTTTTATGTGCACATTCGAATATTATTGAAGTGTGAATCTAACTATGCAACAATACATGAACAGAATAAAGCACAAAAAACTTCATAAAGTTTTAAAGGCATGAGGATTGAATGATGGGCTGAAAGCCAACTCAATCAACTTATTCATAAAGTTCAAGTATTGGAAATGAAATAAAATATCCAAATATGTAGAATATATTATTAAAAGGTGTATTACCTTTTTAATTTACAAATATCGTCCTTTTATATGTTTTTTCTTTATTTCTACACAAGATCTTCTATAGATGTGTTCTCCTGTATACCAAGGTTGGAGAAGGCGATAGGCGCTATCTAGACGGTGAAGTACCACCTAGGGATTAATCGGGATTAGTCGGGATTAATAGGAAATAACCGGATTGAAATTTTATATGTAAGTTTTTAAAATTATATATACATATTAATATACATATACAAAATTTTTATAAAATATTAAAAAAAATAGTTATATTTTTATAGATACTTAGAAGATTTTGACCAATTTTAATAGATTTTGGCCAATTTTGATTGATTTTACCCAAAGTTTGACCAACTTTGACCAAATTTTGAGCAATTTTGACTTTTTTAACCAATTTTTGACTTTTTTGACCAACTTTGATCAAATACAAACTCTATTTTTTGTAAAAACCGTAAAAACCAAAGTATTACTATAAATAACAAAGTTCTAATACAAAAATAAGGTTATACACCATAATAGCATTGTAAAAATGTTACTACAACAACTTGTTATTCATATTATCACTTTGAATCTCATAATTTTGACAAAATAACATTTATAAATAACAAAGTGCTATTATTA
>WOUH02000006.1:8229883-8253923 GCA_009936405.2 Stevia rebaudiana
ATCAAAAATTGAAAAAAATTACTATATAATAATACTCAAACGACCTTAAGAAAATTTCGACCCCCAGGAAAAAATTTTCTGGGTTCGCCACTGAATAGAGATGAAGTGAATGATGAGATGGGTTTCTTTTAGTGTGGTGAAAATTATTAATGCTGTTTAGCTTATAAAAAAAATTAAATTTAATTTTCAAATCTCAATTACAACTGTTCATGACTAGCGCCCTTAGGTCCTTGATGATTACGTTAAACACCTTCGTGTTGGCAATTGTGTGCAGGTGGTTGACGCCCCATTTTCTCTTCCTTGGACACCAAAGTTCAACCACTACGAGTAGTCTTATATAGTTATATGTTTGCGCTTTTCATATAAACCGTACATGAGATTTTCACCTCATACGGCTCCTCGTTCAATTCTTTTGAAGTTATTGGATCTTTTTCCGCGTTCGAGAATGTCCTCCCTTCTTCCACTCCGCCCCGAAGAGTACCTAAGTAATATTTTCTAAAAACTAGATTAACTTTTATATGATTTGAACTACTTGGTGATGTTTTTCTTGCTTATACTCAAATTTCTAGTAGCATCTTTACCTTCTAATAAAGGATTCTAAATAATGGTACACATGACATTATCTTACTTTTTGAATTCTTTTAAATTATTTTATTTAATTATATGAAACTGATAAATTAAAATTCAAACTTTGATTTTATCATTGATCTCTTTTTTTATTATCACTAGTAGTACACAACACTTTAGATATTAATATCATAATCATTATCATAATGTTTTAGAAAACAAATTTCACGTACTACATTCTTTTTTCTTTTTCTTTTTTTCATGTTTTAGTTTTCTTCTGATTTAATGGTATTTTGTTAAATGTAACAATATTTTATTATTATATGTTTAATAAAAATACTACATTTATGTAATAACATTCACATCATATGCATTTTTGTTAATATTGTAAAATTGTATATTTTCTATTATATAATCATATGTAATACATATGACTATAACCTAGTATACTTATATATGTTTTCATGGGAAAACAATTTTTGACATATTACACTGCGATATATATAGATTTTACATGTTTGAACATTGGAAAGAAAAAATTAAAAGATCGGTTAATTGATAACGGGATGTGTCATACATGGCTTTTTAATTATTTACTAAAAAAAATTCAATTATATGATCTATTGCGCCATTAATTAGTAAAGTGTACCTAGTGAAGGCCATGTGAGTAAGGTTGGCAGGAACATAAAGTTAGGCCTTGTAAGAAAGTGTTAGCCTTATTACACCATTATGATCAAGTGAGATGTCGATCATGTCGTATGTATGTTTTTATTTGGATTGCAAGATATGTTTAGGATAATTTAAAGATCAGAATCTTGACTTTTGATCATATAACTATGTACTTTAAATTTAAAAATATTAAGACAATTCATCACTAAAACAGTTTTGGAAAGCATAGCGAAGCAAAATAAGTTCTTATCGAGTGTTAAAAGAGCGAAGAATTCAAAAGGAAATATTTCCTAACTGTTAAGCCTAGTAAAACTTACAGATTGGATCATGGGTTTTAAAAAAGCCCAGTAAAACTTCCAATATGTGTTAGATCATACGTTGTCGGCTGTTCGTGTCACACACTTTAAAATTAAAAACATTTACACTGTGTTCTCGAGTCTCATTTATGGGAAAAGAAATGAATTTGAGAGGAAGTGAAAACAAAGTTTAAAAAAACTTGTGTTCCTGAGTTTTTTAAAGAAAGTCTGGAACAGAGCGTTAATTCAATCAAGTTTTAACTCAATTACAATAACATAAATAAAGACTTATGAACTCGTAACTTATTAAAGCGTTACCTAATTTTCAATTTATAACTTTATTTATATATAAGGACTCATTTTTTATGGTCAAACATGACACCTAAAATCCTGGAAACGGCATGCACTTTGGTTTAGGTCTCAAAACTAAATTGAGATTGGTTTGAAATGAGTTGTTAGAACTTAGAAAAATATATATATCAAAATGGGTTCACCCCTGATATTAATGTTTATGGTGACTAGTAGTATGTGATAAATGTTGGTGGCGTTCATGGTGGGGCGCTGACAACAATGAGAACGTCGGGTAGACGATAAGGATCATGGTTGTGGAAGTGTCAACGGAGTCGGAACGGTGTTTTGGGAATTGTGGCGGCGGTGAGAAGGGTGATAGAGACGTGTCGATGGTGAGTTTTACTTTTATTTTTTCCAGGATCTTTATTTGCAATGTATTTTATGTTTTTTGTACTAGATTTTTGTTTTATGTTTTTAAGAAAATCTGTGTTTTTATTTGTTAGTGTCCCTATGTATATTTTTGTTACCTAAGTCAACCCATAGTAACTGGTCTTCTTATAATTACTGGATATTACTTGAAAACATTACATTTGCAATAAGATTCCGCATGAATCAATAATACTTCAAGGAATGCAAACAATTGTTCATGGAGGTTGCGAACTTGTGATGTGATAAATTTAAAGAGATTTATAAAAGGTGAAATCTATAGAAGGTTGAAATCTTGTGTTTTATACTATTCATCATGCATCAAATCATTTCGTTTGATTTGCTGTTATGTTGTTCAAATATGCTAATACACCACCTAGTTTCCTCAAATTCCTCAAATTGTAGGATTGTACTAGAATTAAAAGCACATAATAACAAATTCAAGAAATCTCCTCAAATTCTAAGATATTTAGATTAAAAGGCCCATAACTTTCTAAAAACCAACTCTTCTAAAACTACAAGATAACACAGTTCAAAACCACTGGCAGTCAATTCAATTACATCATTAGTGCCGCCTCATAACATCAAGTTCGATTTGATCAAACGCAATGTCAAACAAACATCACAATCTCTCATAATCACCATCTGATCCAGGTTCAAGTTGGGTTAGTTAACCTTAACCAACCATGATTAACGCAACGGCATTTGAGTATATACGCGATGTTGGGTGATCTATAGTCTATACACACTTGGTCTCTTGCATACCAATGCTTGAAAATGGGTTCGTGTTGGTTCGAGCTCTTTTTGAACTTCTTGAACCATCATTCATAGTGAACATTTCTTGTGACCAAAAATTATTTTCATCAAAACAAGAGGCTGATTGGTTAAGGCTTTGTGCCATTTCCCAAAACATGTTCTGTATTTCACCTAAACTGTACTTTTTGTCCTGTTAAATACAAGTTTTTACACAACATTAGCATGTAAATCGATTAAAATTGTTTCAAACGTAAGTCTAATTTGGAAATATTGAAATTAGTTGAAGTTCTTGATTACCTCTTTCTTGACATTTTTCATCAAGGATGACATCTCTTTCATAAAATCGACAAAGCCCTAATCAGAAACATGGTAAATTATCAAGTAATCAGCACATATAGCATTAGTTAAAACACTAATAGCCAGCTTGATTTAATAACAAATTAGCAGATGAAAGCAATGAACTAATGATCAGAGTACATTCAGAAAATACTCCAGAACAGGGGAAATTACCTCATCTTCTTCATCTTGATGATCATACAATCCAACATCATAAATCGATCTGTTTCTATTATCTGATAACACTGTTAATTGCCCAAAATCAGAAACAATTTACAATTTATCAAACAGTTGGTATGCATAACATAACAAAACTGATAATTACCCGAATAAGCTTCTTGAATTTGTTGAAATTTACTTTTAGCTTTCCCCAGAAGCGATGGATTCTTCAACCACTTATCAGGATGCCATTGCTACACCAAACAAAATTAAAAGCACCATAAGAATCCTTTCATCTATCAAACTAAAAACTCTACAAATCGGCAAGATCAAGAACCAGAAGATTACCATAGCAAGCTTACGATAAGCACGCCGGATCTGTTCGTCGGAGGAATCAATCGAAACGCCGAGAATGCTGTAATACGACGGAGATCCTTGATTCAACTCCATCCTCGTATTAGTTACTTTAATTTCAAATCAAAATCACTTGATTTTCCCCAAAACCGGAAAACAGAAACAGTTGTGATCGGAGACGTTGAAATGTGAACGGTGGTTTATATAGAAGTTAAACTATGATTCGAAGTTGATTGATGATGGTGGACCCATGGGAGTTTGATACTTATCGATCAAAATCAGAAAGATATTTTGCATGGTGTCCTGTGAATTAAGTTTAGAATATTCTGGAAACTTGAATGATGGTCACAACTCACATGCTGACTTCTCAACCGTGAGTGTTCTCGAAACTTCTTCTCCCGTATGAATATTTATCTTTTTCAATAAAATGAAATCAAAATTATATTATATCGGCATATAGAGTATTAGATCACTTAAATAATTGAAATAAGAAATAAAAATACATAAGTCTAAAATTATGTGGTGTTCTGATCTTACAACCATGATTTGTAAATTGTTGTCTATCTTTAATCTTCATAAAATCCATATGTGATATATTTTCCTTTATGTGATTGCTTAGCATAGCCCTAATTATGTCTTGTTTGTTTACGGGCACTACGTTTTTATCACAAAAAAGACATAAAAAGGAGTAAATTGCGGTAATTTACTCTTTTTTATTTATACTGCTAAAATCGTCTGAACGATGGCATATCGTCAAAGGATTACATTATACGCCATTAATTGGGGAGAATTCGAGTAAGAAGCAAATTTTGTTTTTCTTTGATCGGGTAATTGGTCTTTTTCATGGTAGTAATATTTATTTTGAGGTGTCTGAAGTTGATTTGTCTCAATTTCATTGTTTTAGAAGAGATATAAATAAAGTTATTAATTAACATATATTATATGAACTAGATTAATCTCATTGAATAGATTTACTTGCTCTTCAATACCATCTAAATACCAAAAGCTGTTCAAAAAGAAATCTAAATACCAAAAAAAAGTATTTAAGTTTTAGTAAACTATGAGAAGTTGGCTGTTAAAAAAAAATGAGAATATCAATTAGTGTAGATAAGTGTTTGATTAGTAAACTTCTTAATTAATATCAAAATTATTTACTATATTCATATGAGAATATAGATTTTTATTTCCCATACTAAAAAGTAAATACTTTTGAACCCAAAATTTACTATTTTTTAAAATATAATCCACTATGGAATGCAACTTCCCTTATTTATGAAGGAGCAAAATGAAATTATTAAAACGACAGGGGCAAAATTGGGAACTATCCAAATTTTGACGGCAAAGTCAAATCCAAATCGCAGATGAACACGAACAAGTTGCGAAGACGGGAAGAACAACAAATCTGACTTCTAATAATCATATATTCATAATTGTTTATTGAGATTTGCGTTATTTATCATTTGGTAATCTAATCGACTGTTAATTCGTGGATTTCTCGAAGTTTGTGAATACCTAGATCTCTGCATCGACGAGTTCTTGACGTCGCGATTGATACAGGTTTGAAATCCTAATCTTTGTGCTATTTGAATCAGGGTTTAATTGTTGTTTTGGTCGTCTGGATTGAACACTTTAGGAAGACACGTAGAGTCATAGCTATGAGTACTCGATTAGGTGGAAAATAATACGTTTTGTATAAATCAACTGAGATGATCACAGATTCAGTATCAAATTTAAGATTGATTTAGGCGTTCGGTTCTAATGACGGAGATACAATTACTTGGATAAGGATTATTAGATCGTGTTTAATATGAATCAACTTGATTGATTAGCAGAATTGTAGATATTTAGAGACTTTGCATAAGAATTTCGTCTAGATGATTGATTTTTCAATCCTAATGATTAATATAAAATCAAAATACAAGACAGTTATCTATGTTATCTTTTTTGGCAAATCTAGCTTCAAATTTCTGAAGCTCTAAACCATTAAGCATTCATTCATGGTTTGCAGTTGCATTAGAAATCAGAATCAAACAAGCTTCTATTGACTTTGCCTTATCTTGAGAAACAAGATTAAATATTTTATCTTCTGGTTGATTGTTTATTAAATGCTAACTTCTTTTACAAGAGAACTCACCTACTTCACAAAACTATCTATACATAACTGATCTTTCATATTTGTTTTCAGGTGAAAATTATCTTAGATTTGAACTGCTGTGAAAACAAAACTCTTCAACAAAAAGAAATTTTTTTGATCACTTATCATGTCTATCACCATAACAAAGTCAACACTGATTTTGACCACCATATTCATCTTCTTTCAAGTTCCAACTTTTGCAAGCTCGCCTCATTTAATCAGTTTCCGGTCACCCAACCTTTACCCCGAGTCACTCTCGTGGGACCCAACCGCCCAACATTTCATAGTCGGTTCCCTCCGCCACCCAACCATCTTAGCCATATCCGATGCGGGTGTGGTCAACACCCTAGTCTTTGACCAAACCCTCCCCGCCACCTCATCATTCCTCGGTGTCACTTTTGATCCGGTTCACAACCGTTTGTTAGCAGTTGTTTTCAATCATTCAGACCCTACAAACTGCGCGCTTGCTGCTTATGACTCGCGCGCTCCATACAACCGCCTGTTTCTAACCGCATTTTATGAGCCTGCATCGTCCACCTCAGCAGCAGGGGCCAATGATGTCACCGTTGATTTCTCAGGTAACGCGTATGTCACCAACTCAGCTAGTGATTTGATCTGGAAGGTTGATCTTGAAGGTAAAGCTTCTGTTTTATCCAAATCGAAAGTATTTACCAAAACGCCCTTTGAACCCGACACGCTCCACAGCTCATGCGGGCTCAACGGTATTGTTTATTGTAGCAACGGGTACCTTATTGTTGCACAATCAAACACGGGTAATTTGTATAAAGTTGATTACGAAGATGGAAGCGCGAGAATGATTAAATTAAACCGTAAATTAACAGCGCCTGACGGAATTGCCCTTAGAAAGGATGGTGTTCTTGTAGTGGTGTCACAACATAAGCTGTATTTCATCAAGAGTGATGATAGTTGGAGTGAAGGCGTGGTTTATGACGAAACTGCCCTTGACTCTGAGAGTTTCGCGACCTCGGTTACTGTAGGAGCAGAGGACAGGGTGTATGTTTTATATGGTCATGTGAAAGAGGGTATTTTGGGAAATTCACAACGGAATCGATTTCGTATAGTTGAAGTAAGATCAGAGGATGAGAGTGCGGGTGAGGCGGTTTGGGTGTATGTATTGATCGGGTTTGGTTTGGTTTATTTCTTGATATGGAGATTTCAAATGCGACAACTTTTGACGAACATGAACAAGAAAATCGCATAAATCGTTGGTTTCGTGTTTATGTTCTGCTGTGTTTCAAGACTTTGGTTTCTGCTGATATCTTGATGCAAAAAAATCTTGATGGAAAAGTTGCAACTTAAGATATAACAGTTGAAATTAAGTAGATTAATGGTGTAATAATTTGTATTTCTAGAGTAGTTATTGTTCCTCTTGACAACCTTATCAGATTTTGATTTTTGAATACTCGTGTTTTATTTTGAATTGTGATTAAATTAATCGGATTAGTTCACTAACCGTAACTAAAGTGTAAGACGCCTACATAAATTGAAAAAAGAAAAACATGACTCTTGGTACTTTAACAGTTTTAACACATAAATGGTCAAACACATGGGGATAATACATAAGTTGATTTTTACGTAGACAATCTTTCCTTGATTTAACAATAACTATTATACCACAAATATAATATTAGCAAGATGTTAGTTACACACCAAGAGTACAATACCTCTCAGAATAAATAACAAACACCAAAAACAACGAGACATATATATATATATACCATATTACTAATAGGCGTATTTGACTTCACATCACAAAGAGTTAAAGGAGTTTAGATTTTTACTTTTTTTATTCTACTAATCAATCGGGTATACCAAAAAGTCTGTGTAGATGAAAGCTAGAAATCTTCTATAAACTTGAATCAATATCCTTAACACAATCACTACATTATAAATCAACTCATTGGCCTTCACTATCCAAAGAAAGCTAGAAATCTTGAGTCATTTTAACTTTAAAGAAAACCATCAATGAGATGACAATAATCAAGAACATACAATCAAATAACTAAAACACAAAAAAGCTAAGAAATTAAAATAATAAGAGGTAATGAATATCTTTTTGCCCCAATAAATCATGGTTAGTACACAATCACAAAATTCAACAACTTGAACAAGCATAGATGAAATATATATTAAGGACATATGATTTCATCTGGTGGTGGTGGTGGTGGATCAAACAGTACCGGTAACTGAGGCGAAAATGGCGGTGCAAATGGCGGTGAAACTGGAGGTGCTCGATGGGTTCGCTTTCGTTCAAGAATATTGTGACATGGTGATGGACCCGAAGGTGGCACAATACCGCGTGGTAGCATACTCAACAACCCGTTATGATCATTATCCACCTTGTTTAATCGTCTACTATCAACTCTCATCATGGTTGAATCCACTAACAACAACAATATCAAATAAACAACATAAATAACTTGCCTTGAAATCATTCTCAATGTCTCTCTTCTTCTTCGTCTTCTTTCTTCCTTTGCGTGTTCTAAACCCTAAACCCTAATCAATATGAATTTGAATATGAATTTGATATGATATGGTGATTGGTGAGGGGAGTGGTTTGATTTGAACAGTCAAAGAAAGAATTTTATTTATATAAGCATCCAAAGTATGCAAATCTTGATTATGGGAATTATATAATTGATCTACTTTTGCATGAGAATAGTGGGTTTAGTATTATAGTTAACCATATGATTGTTATTTTAATTTTATTGACCTCGTGATACAAATATTTATCTCACGTGAACTCAATGTGTAATGTTTTTATTTGTGTTTTAACAAATATAAGTATTAACTGTTAACCTACTGGCATAAATCTTTGAAAGGTCATTATATTATTCTCCATAAATACATTTATCAACATCATAAACATAGTTTTATTATTTTTTTAGGTCTCTTTAAGTGACATGTAGAGAGCAAAACCACGGGACTCATGTTCGAGTTTTATTCTGCTCGATTTATTATTACTTTTTTAGTTGTCTCGCGCATGTCATGCTTCACCAGAATCAAACATTGTACAATATGGGACAAGTAGGTTTAAGTAAATCTTCGAGAATCATGTAAACATTTTAAACCCTTTATTTTTTATAAAACAATAATGCAACTCTCAACTGGTCAACTTGACTCTCCATCGAACTCTTGCTATATATTATTCCAAGCACTGCATGCAGATATATTATGTAGTTTTCATAAATTTATATTATGTGTTCGTAATATACTAACAACAATAAAATATGTTGTAACGATCATAATAATAATTTATTCTAAAGTAACCAGCTGTTAAGCTTTTATTAAAGCAATGGTTATAGCTCGTTTATTCTAATATTCTTTAACATTATATTTAGTTGTTATATATTATAGCAATTACGTAATAGATAATATATAATAAACCGTTACCCATAATCAATTTATGAATATCGCACGAAGTTTATAAATAAATTAACAAAGCTTTACTTTCCAAACAATAAAAGTAAAAAAAAAAAAAATATTTGTTTGATGATCTTGTATTCTAGATTTCCAGTTGCTGCAAGGCTCACTCTTAAAAACAATATCCAATTATCCATAAGTCACATCATAATAATAATAATCACCACCAAAACCGCTACAATGACAAAACTGACTTCAGTTTCACTAGTACAACACAACTAAACTTGTGCAAATGCTGAATTAACCACCACCGTTGCCGCCACCTAAAAGTCTAATGGCAGAAAAGCTTGATTACCGAATCCGCCCCTGCGGTGAACAACCATGGTTGCCTCGGGTGGAACTTGCAGTCCAACACACCTAAACCACATAAACGACACGTCAACTACTAAAAATTAAATTCCTTTATATCAATAAAAAAAGAGTTAATTACATATATGGACCCTGTGGTTTGGGCAAAGTAACTGGTTTGGGTACCAAGTTTTAAAAGTAACTAGTCCGGAGTTTTTGGTTTTAATTTTGTAACGAGTTTTGTAGTATAGCTAACTTCCGTTAACTTTTCTGTTAAATTTAAGAGAAATGACCAAATCATCCTTTTACTTTTTAAATAACCAGCAAAAAATGATAGGTTATTGTGGTCATTTTCACCCTAACTTAACAGAAAAGTTAACGGAGTTTTAACCTAAATACCCAGACGCGTTACAAACTAAAAGCGCAAAGCCCAAACTTGATACTTTTAAACTTTAGTACCCAAACCTGCTATTTTACGGTTTTTACCCAAACCATATGAACCATCTATGTAAGTAACTCTAAAAAATATATATATTATATTTATTTACGTTATAAAAGCTTAAAAACAACCGACCTCTTCCGTTAACGCTTGTATGTCCATGAAGAATTTCCAAAGGAACAATTAGAGGGTTCTGATTTAAATCTGAATACACCATCCCATGAAAAACATACGCGGTGCAATCATCTGAAGATGATGCGAACAACGGGTAGTTTCGATGATAGTCCACACTTGTTATATCCTTTGGATGAGATCTGCATTAAATAACACGAGAAACGCCATGTCAGCACGCACACACACATGCACATTTGTCAACTTAACTTGAGGGATTAAAACTTATAAGTAGCATTTAGTCATTTACATACTTGAGAATTTTGTATGGTTTTGATGAAAGATCCATGTCAAACCAACATAGTTTTCCATCTTTACTTCCCACAATAACATTGTCACCTGAATTACAACACAACAACGCGATTGTTTTATTTATTTATTTCTAATATTATAATTATAATAATAATAATAATATTTAATTTAGTAAAACTTGAAAAGTTAAAAATTCCTTGAAACCTCAGTGATGAAAATTGCACTTCAGTCTTTTAAATATATAAGATAAATACTTAAATAAATAATAGCATAATTTGAAATTTAAATCTATTTCAGAAGATAAAAATATAAAAATTTCAAAAAATTATGGTGTTGTCATGTGGCATTATTTGGTATGATTTATTAGAGTTGGATTAATTTCTAGAACTAGAATAATAATATTTATAATAGTAATAATAAACTAAAAGGGAAATGTAAACATACCACCGGGATGAATGGTAACAGATGAAATTTCACGAACACCGGCTTCAAGCTTCTTAATGAACTTTTTTTTCACAAGATCATAAACACGAATATTCTTTTTTGTTGAAACAAAGAAAATAGATCGCGTTGGATGAAAAGTTGAACACACAGGAAGACCATGAAGCTTGAATGGTAATCTTTGTGTAAGTTTCTTTGAAAGCAAGTGTATTAATACCGCCTTTGATTCGCGTAACCAAACAAGTCAAGATACAACATTTTAACAGATTAATTAATGTTATAAAAATAAAATAAAGTAAAGAAAATGTATATATAAATTGAAAGATTAAAAGGATATCTGCAGGCATGACAGTTGAGAAATAGTCTCCTTTTCTATGCCATTCAACTGAAGACACAGTCTGCAAAAATTAAAAAAATATAAACAAGTTTTGATATTTACTTTTATACCCTTCACTTTATAAAAAAATATAAACATACCTTAAAGTGTTTGATCCTAATTCCGTCATATTTATCATACTGAGACCAGCTTACACTAGCACCTTCTACAAACAAAACCAGTTAAGGGGTCGTCGATTAATAAAAAAAAATTAAAAAAATACCAACCAGATGATGAATCGTCTGAAATTTCAACACGCAAAAGATCTGCAATCGTCTTATTTTCTTCTTTTTCGAGTCCAGTGTTGAGAACAAAAACATCTTGTCCCCTTCAATTATGTAATCGTTTTAAAGTTTTTAAAAATATACAACAAAAATTGTGAAACAAATAGTGAAATTACATAATTTATTAGTCTTACATGGAGACCGCCAAAATAGGAAGCTCGGGTAAAGGATTCCACGCAACATGGTGTACCGGTTCACCAAGTTCCCAAATTTTGATACATCTACCAGTTTCAACCTCCCAAATACGCACGGTTCCATCATGCGACCCTAAAAATAAAAAGTTAAGCCATGAACAATAAAATAATAAATAAATAAATAAAACTCAAATACTTTTTTTTTTATTTTACCGGAAGCAATATGTTGCCCGGATGGGTCGGTACAAATGGATGCAACGGGGCCCGTGTGGCCTTTATACTCGAGATAACATGTTGTAGGATATGGTTTAAGATCTTTGCGACTTGGAAGCTTTGGTTTTAAAGACTCGGGGTCGATATTAATCTATAAAAAAATTATTAATGTTAAACCAAGTTATTAATAATGTAAATATGATTTGGAGAAATTAACAAGTAATTGTGCAACACTTACGCGCTTCTTTCTTGCCCTAGGGCACAAGTACAAGTCCAAACATCGATCAAAACTTTCACGAACGCTCTTTTCATAAGCGGGGACACTTCTCAAAGATGCAAAACTACAAGAATGACAGATATAGATGATATGTTAGAATTATCCCCATATTAAAGAATAGGGAAAATTTCACATAATAGGAATCAAGTTTTAGAAGGTTTCAGTTAGGTCACTCATTGTATTTTTTCTGGAATCAGGTCATTCAAGTTTAGTTTGGTGTTCTAATCTTATATATTTAACATGAATAGCGGACAATTTGGACATTTTTAGGCATTTATCTTATAAAGGAGCTATAGAAAAAGTTAAAAACTTTGTTTTAAATGTATATTTTCTTTTACGATCACGTAATTAAAAAAACAACTTTTTAAAAAATTTGCAAAATTTTAAAGGCTTCCTCAAATTTTTTAAAATATTTAACTCTTTTTAAATATTTTGATTTTTTTACAATATTTTGCAACGTTTTTAATCCATGTCATCATATAATAAAGAAGGAAAGCAAAAGAAATGCCATGTAGGATAGGTTACAAGCTATTTAGGAAATATATATAGGATTGAAACATCAAAGTAAACTTGTGTAACCTGATTGAAACAAAACAATTTATGATTGCACCAAATTAGAACAATCCTGAAAGTTTATTACCAACTCAAAAAGTTATCCCTTAAAATAATAAAAAAAAATTAATAATCGAAATGAGTTACCGCTTTGGGATGAACTTAGGTCGGTCCTCCTCAAACATAAGTTGATAAGCACTAATCTCTTCTTGAGTTGGGATATATTCCAAAGAAGGATTATAAGATTCCTCATGTCCTGAAATTAAAAAACGGTTGAATTATGCAAATTAAAATTGTTTATTTATACAAGTCAAATTTGGAATAATTAAAAGTCAAACCTGGCAATTTAGGTTTAGGTGCAGGTATATATGATAATCCATGCGCGGATTTTTCAGTTTCATCACCCCATAAATTATAAAATCGCGGTTGTTCTTCTTTTGGTTTGTCAAACTTTATCAGACCCTTTCTAATTGCCCTAATATACTTAACAACCTGAGAAATAAAAACAAAAAAAATATTATTATACCTTGTAGTATTTATAGCATTTTGTTATTCAACTTCCTTTTACAAATGAACTTATGGTTATCTTATTTCTCCCATGCCATAATAAAAAGTAAAAATAAAAAATTTTAAAAATAAATTTTTTTACCTTTTTAGCTTCCCATTTTGAAGGAATAAATCGCCTTTTGGGTTCTGGAGCATTTGAGAGTGGATGTTTAGCACCATCCCATGCAAACCAATCAACATAAGGCTGCAAAAATGGAAATAAAAAAAATTAAATAAATAAAAATGTATAGATCCTGCAAACACATTCCATTGCATTTTGACAAGAAAATAAAATTATTTTTTTCTAAAACACTAACCGCGTGTGGATCAAAATCAGCATGAGGTGCTTTTCCTTTCAACATTCTACGAATAAGTTTAGTTTCTTCTTTAGTAAGTTCTACTTCCTCATCTTCAATTTCATCAACGATCTTGCGCCTAAAAAATAAATATAAAAAAAATTAGCAAACAAGTTTTAGATAGTAAAAAGTTTTAAAAAATTCTCCAACCAACCCACCAACTATTTGCGTCATCGGTTTTAGCTAAAAATGAATCTAATTTATCCAGTTTCTCCTTTTTCTTGATTTTCTTTCCAGTAATATCATATCCAATATGTTCCTCTTCTTTGTACCACTCTAAAGGAACATCTCCAATTGTGTTACGAGGACCAACCTAAATGTATAAAAAATAATCATATAATAAAAACTACATGAAATTATATATTTTGCATGGTAATATTATATGAGACTATAAGTATTATAAAATAACTGACCTCGTCTTCTGATGAATCACTCTCGTCTACCACTTCACGAGAATCTTCACTTTCACTTTCATTTCCTTGATTATTATTATCATCTCCATCACTCACTACTGGGTTATCACCATCCTGGTAATATAACAATATAATTATCCACATATCACATTAATAATTGTCAAAGAGTAAACTGCAGTTTTGGTCCTTAAGGTTTGCAAGCTTTAATAGTTTTAGTCCACGCTTAACAGTTATCGACCCTAGTGTTTCAAGTCTTAACAGTTTTCGTCCCTAAACCCTTCACAAAAAACTGCTAAAACTTGAAACTTTAGGGACAGAAAATGTTAAGACTTGAAATGTTGGGTACGAAAATTGTTAAGACTTGAAAGGTTAAGGACGGAAATTGTTAAGTGTTGCAAGCCTCAATGACTAAAACTATTTATCCTTGCAAATCTCAGAAACGAAACTGTTAAAGGTGAACTAAAACCGTTAATCCTTGCAAACCTCAGAAACGAAAACCGTCAGTTTACTCATTGTCAAATTTATATTGCGAGTGTGTAGAAATAAAGTAGATGAGTGACTTATTTTAAGATATTGATGATCTTTGATATTAAATTTTGTGAAACAAAATGGCCATAACTTTGGTTGATCTAAAATGACAGAAAAAAAATTCCAAATAACTAAACAATAAGCCTGGTAAAATGGGTGAGTCAGGTTGGGTAACGATCTGTACAGGTTCGGGTCAGGATGGATGCGGGTCAAGACAGGTTCTAAGCAAAATAAGTGTGGGTGTAAATGGTTTGTTTTTAAAAAACAACAATTTAATTCAAGTCAAAAGAGGTTGTAAGTTGTAACTAAACAAATAGTCAATTTGGGTAATCTTAAGTGAATTTATCATCTGATATATACTATAGTAGTGACTAATCTTACCCGTTTGAACCCATTCTGTTCACATAGTTATTAGGTTACTAATCTTGGCCAGTATTGTATTAAAGTGTCACCCATCTCAACCCGTTCTATGTTATTGTGTTGCCCAATTCAACCCAAAATACAAAAATTATTTACCAAACCAACCCATTTTTCCTACTTTGGGTCAAGATTGTCGGACCTACTAAACAAGTAATCATTATGTACCTCATCTTCGGATAATTCACTCTCTTCTGAACCTGATTCTAATTCTGAATCTGAATCTGAATTCCTTGCAGAGTCATCACCCTCAGAGAAGCTCTAAAACCAGAAACCAAATGTAAACAAAGTAACAAACATAACCATAAGAGACTCATAATACAGATATTTCAAACTGTTAACCCTATTCTTTAACAGGTTCATCAAACACATATAGATAGTGTTAACAACAATAGTTCTAGAATTTAAACATCTTAAATGTAGGTCTCATTCAAAACATTAAAACTTAACTCCAAATGTTTTACAAGTCCTGTAATCTATTTAACTATTGATTCTAGTTATCAACATGAATTACTAGAAATCTAAATACGAACATACCTCATAATCATCATCGGAAACAACAGGACTTTCAACACTATCGTGTTCAGAGTCGCTAGAAACTTCGTTTTCATCCTCAATAACTTCTTTTTCTACTGGTTTTGAAGCCTTTTCCTTCAAATTCTTCCCATTCATCTTCATCTTCTTCGTTCGTTCAGCACCTGCATAAACAAACGCAAATCTGAACAATTACAAATCTAACAGCACAAAAGCTACCAAAACAAAGTGTAAGTAAAATTTTTAAGCATAATAAACTGAAATTTAAATTTTATGCTAATATACAAGGGGGAACCATTGTAAAACATAAGTAAAACTCTTATTTACATGGTCAATCAGGATTATGAAGCAATAGTTCGTGATTATTATGCTGTTGATCGATGGTAAGCTGCATTTGAAAGCAAATCTATACAAAAGAGTCGAATACCTGTTGTGGCTGACGGCTGAAGTCGAAAAATCTAACGAACGAAACTTATTAGGTCGAACACGGTTCAAATGCTAGTCTGAACTATGGAACCTTGGAACCCTTTTTTTTTACATATAAAAGTAATAAATTTATGTATATATCGGGTTAGTTTAGCCGAGGAAATCAAACAAACCAATTTCGAAAGGAACGGATCCGATAACTAGGGCTGTCCAAAATACAAATTGCTCGACAATTAAAACTCGTTTAATGTTTGTTTGGAAAATGCTTGAAATAATATGTTTATTTGATTTCAGATAGGTTGAAAAGGTGTTCGGTTAAACCCAATTGGTTTTATAGGTCTGCTCAGTTCAGTTCGATTGAGTTTGCTCGATGCATATAATTCATAATACAATGACTAGATTTCCAATGAAAACAATTAACTTTAATATGTTATTAAATCTAATAGTTAAGCTCATTATAATGATTATATGTCGAATGAAAAAAATACCTTTCCACAAAGATATTTGTGTATATACATACGAGGAATGTTGAAGACTCCAAAGTTCAAATTGTTGTTTTGAAGACTTGTATTTGCTGTTTTTTGAGCTTTAGTACCAGACTTGAAAGAACTATTGTTTTTCCCTGATTCTGAGGAATTGTTTAAAAACTTTAGATACTTATATTTTGGTAGTTGAATGGACTTTGCTATAATGTATAAAGACTTTTTAATTATATCACTTCGTGGGTGAACTTATGATAAATGGCTTGTTGTTTAGTCACATTAAATTTGGATATACAAAATTTCATATGAAACTGAGCATAACCAAACCTAGCGGCTCGATTTAAAAGCGAACCAATTTTAGCAGCAGTTTGACGCTTGATTGAAGTCTTTTTAATCAGTAATCAGATATTAAACACGATTATGCAAAGAACACGGTTAAAAACTCAAACTTTATTAAATTGAAAAGCTTAACAATAATAGAGATCCAACCCTATATTTATAATAAACATCAAACTTGTTCACCAAGTAAATAAACCCTAATCTAATTTTAATCTAACTCAAATTCTAAATCAAACTAATAAATACACTAAAAACCCATAACTTATTACTTATTACAAGTTTAGTCCAACAATCACCCCCTAAATTTGTAATCTCATTCTTCAAAAAAAGTACTGGTATATTCCGCGCTCTCTCATGTTAAGTTGACCTCGTCTTTATTTTCCTCTCACTTAGGACATTCCCTTGCATAGTGTTCGTACTCTTGACAATTATAACATCGAATTTAACTTTTATCCAGGTTAGCCCCTCGCTTACCTCGGTCTTCGTTAGGTCGAAATCAACCTCGTCCTCTACCATGAACTCGACCTCGTCCACGATTACTTTCACTTGAGCACCATCATCCACAACTTTTATAACACGACTCATCTCAGCCCACACAGGTTCTATGACTCCCACACAGGTATTATCTCTTTTTCCCACACAGGTAACTTGAATCTCCCACACAGGTTTAATTAACTCACACAGGTCCGTTCCCACACAAGGTCGCTTTAGCCCACACAGGTTCGCTTTAGCCCACACAGGTATTCACTATCCCACACAGGTTTAATAATCCCACATAGGTGATCACACGTTCTTTCCACACAGGTTTAAACGAACCGCAAAATCTGATTTTGATGATTTTGTTCTTCTTGTACAACGAATGGCAGCATGTAAATAAAATCAACTTCTTTTTTTCCGTATGCTAAACCCAAATCACCGCAACAAACAACTGAAACACAATATTTAAATTTATTACTTTCTTGGTCTACAACTTCTAATATCTTCCACGTCAAACACAAAACCCACTTCCTTTTCTGTTTTACTTCATAACTTGAATTAATTTAACCACCACTAAATAGTACAAACAAAAACCACTCGTCGGTCCAATCAAGCAACAAGAACAAAAAGTAGGATTCGACTTACTTGGGATTCATCTTCGATCTCCAACCCGTAAAACTTCACATCCAAAATTGATCCCTTCAATCGATTCTTTAGCCCTTCAAACAATTTTCTTTTGAGATCTCTTGAAAGCTCTGATACCAATTGAAGCCCTTTTAATCGGTAATCAGATATTAAACGCGAGTATGCAGTGAAAGCGCTTAAAGACTCAAACTTTATTAACTTGAAAGGCTTAACAATAATAGAGATCCAACCCTCTATTTATAATAAACACCATCTTTGCTAATTGAACCAACCCTATCACTCATGATATACTCACGTAAAGTCCTAAATTGACAATAAAAAAAGGTCATGGTGCAAAACTCATAGTTCTCATGCTCAACCTTGCTAGAGAAGATGACGACTCTTATAGTAGTCATTGCGAACGTCTCTCCTATTCTCCTGGCATGCAGGGTTTGCTTACGCTTTAGTGCATCTATCTTTCTTAGTTTCAGGCTGACCTAAAGAACTAAAATGCATAAAAGTTGATATTTTTGGTAAGCGTATTTGCTCAACTTATTAATGTATAAGCAATTCTTTAAGGGCCTCAGATGTACGATGGAAGTTGTTGATGATGTATTATGCAACCATTAACCTATCTTATTGTAAGAAATTTTCATCCAATTAGACACGTGATTATGGTTAATTCGTACTAAATAAAAACTTGCATACTAACTTGGTCAATTTCCTACGTTTGATTTTACAAAGGGTCTAACAAAAATCAAAGAGCCCAAACATCATGTTATATATGTACATGCGATCTATAGGGCCGGCCATATATGTTCACCCTTTAGCCCAAGTATCACCTCTCTCAAAACTAATCGATTTTTATTCGCTGTTGGCCCATAAAAGGCAATGTCTTGAAATATTTATAATATTTTAACTGTTATCAAAGTGAGCGTTAAGTAAACACTTTGTAAATCTAAAAGAGGAAATTTAAAAACTAAACAATCCAAAAACCAAAGTAAATCAATTTAAAACTCAACAATCCAAACACTAACATGCGGACAGTAGAGCCTTTTTCGTGAATCTTAAACTATGTGTAGTCCTGGATAAATAAAACAATCATAAACACACCTACTAAAGTCACACTAATCAGTAGAATCTCGGGGAGGTAGGATAGAGATACTCCTTATCCTTATTCCAATGAGATAAAAAGGTTACTTCAAAGAGACATTTGACTAAAACTGTGTAGTCCAGGATGAGGGTGATAAGAAAATGTTGACACGTAAGTTAGTGAATGTAAGAAAACTGTGTAGCCGAGCTCCCATACCGTGCACCGTCATGGTTTATTGGCTTAACTTTTTATATTGTTATATTTTAAATCAATATTTATGAGCTTGTGTGTCCTAAAATAATATCTAGGAATTATAACTTTAACCAAGGGGCTATATTCTCAATGATATTAAGGGTACTTCTCAAATGTGAGAGGTTGTGTTGAAGTCTCACTCAGAAAGATCTAAGGTGAGCCAGATGGTTTCTCACAAAGTATGTTTACTACGAGATTGATGGTGCGAGAACGCTACGCTTCAACGATTTACTAAGTACAAGACTGATTTGTTCGTCATGTGAAGAATGTGGCGGCCATATTTACTAATAAAAAAAGGAAATTTAAATTTAAATTAGCCAACATTGAATGATTAGCTAACTTTAAATTATGGCAACACTATGTCGACATGCCTTAAAACACAAGCAACCGTCAAATTCGTGACCAGTTGCAAGCTTAAACGAAGAAAACCCTCATCCCCAAATTAACATTAATCCAGGTTACAATTCAACCACCATGGCTTCTCTCGACACCGATGTCACCATGGTTACGGCCGGCGACGGTTCCGCTGGAGCCGGACCTTCTTCTTCCACCGCCTCTACTTCTAATTCAACCAAAAAACCTAAGCGATTCGAGATAAAAAAGTGGAACGCTGTTGCTCTTTGGGCTTGGGGTACGTACAATTGAACTTTTACAAATCTGTTTTCATGTTTATTATTTGTTGATTTGCTGGTTGGTGCAGATATTGTTGTGGACAATTGCGCAATATGTAGGAACCACATCATGGATCTCTGTGAGTTCTTATTTATTTTATGTTCAAATTCCAATTACTTTCATCACTTTAGTCGTCTATATGTTTTGTGCTGTGTTTTTTGGTTTATAATAGACGCAACTCGTTAGTGCATTCTAACCTAGAGAAAAAAAGGGCTAATTGTAGTGTAATACGTTAGATTTGGGTTCAATTTATGATGTTGAGCGAAAGCACGTAATTGGTAACATGTTAACACAAAGAATCTCAAAGAAATAGATATATTATTCAACCAATAAAATATTACATCTAATGAATAAAACATTACATCAAGGACCCTTTGTATTGAGAATTCTAATAGTGTTTGAAATTGTATTTGAAATTGAATTATCTGATTATTCGCGTTCAGCAGATAATCAACTTTTATGTTTTTGGTATATTGAAGCTGATTATGATACATTACTTATGATTTTGGGATAACAGTTTAGGATTAGCTGCAACAAAACTGATTCTGTTCATGTGGGTGAATTTGATATAAATCCTTAAATAATGTCACACACTAAAAAAAAACAATATTTTTGGCAGCTTGCATCATAACCTAAGAGAGTTTTAGTTTTTTTATAGGTGAATGCAATTATCTTGAAGAGTTGACCTTCCCATTAGTTCATCATAATCATCTTAAAAACCATAACTTTGTAAATGGATTAAACTTGATTATAAATTATGCTAAAAGATCTGATTAACTTTGTTAATTTGCAGGCATCGAATGTCAAGCTAATCAAGCTAGTGCTACCAGTGAGGAATGTACAGTTGCATGGGGTAATTATACTCTCTTAAAACCGCCAACTTTATTTATTTATTTATTTTTTGTATAAATAACTGTTTTCTTGATATGTTTGTTAATAGCACATTAATTAAATATTAATAGTAAAAATTTACATTATCAATATTCTATGATCGTTTACCCATTTGTCTTTACCCTTCAAGTAGTTACTAATTAGCACACGTCGACTATTTGACTACAATATTCTCTATTTTTTTTCGTAGGATACCAAAATCAGACTTTTAAAATCATTTTCACGATGAAATGCATGTGTTTTTCGACTTGGGTATTCTAAATTACATTTCAATAGTTAGTTAACTTAGGCGATTATAAGTTATAACTTTGCAGAATAAGTTTGTACATTTTGAGTCATAGTTTTATAATTTTCAATTTAATATAGTCTACATGTTCTTTCTTCAATTAGTTGGAGACCTTAGTTTCGTTGTATTTGCACAATTCAGTTCACTAGATGATTATATAGAGTTGATATATAGCAATAGTTGACCCCTTTCTATATGTTTTACACATCTTATAAAAAGAAATATTAATATTGGTGCCATTTTTCTTGCCAACCATAGTATTTAAAAAATTAAATTGTAATGTAAGTCCTAAATATATATAATACTTTTTTTTAACTAGTTTAAATATATAAAATTTTGTTGATTATCTATTTTTTTATAAAAAAGTATGAATAAAGAGACAATCATTTTAATTTAATGTTATATTTTTTCATGAAAGGAGGGTCTCAACATACCCTACCAGTGGCTCTTTAATGAGTGAAATTATACTGAGATTGATTGATTAATGATTTTACTGTTTTATGATCCAAAAAACTTAGATACTGTATAAAAATTGCTAATAAACACTCTCAAGTTAATTAAAATATGAGTAATAATATTGTGCATATTATTAAATATATATATATTCTAAAGGAAAAGTTCATTATGAATGATGAAGTGATCATTTTTATCTTTAATTTGTTTATATTAACTTTACCTTTAAAAAAAAAAAAAATTTTGATGGTACTAGTGAGAATTTGTCATAATCTAGTTTCCATAACAGAGCTATCTCAAACATGTAACAATAATATAAATTTAATTAAAACATGATAATGTTATAAAAAAGTAAATAATAAATCAATTTTCCAAAATGAGTTTTAGTTAACTAAATTTAGTCTATACCCATTAACTTTAGATCAATTTTAATTTTAAATACTGAATTGCGTGATCATTATGGATATGTCAACGGGTCAATATCCTTTGAAAAGTAGTGTTTGTTTTCACACGACAGTTGTAAAAGTATTTAAATGAAATGCTGGATGCAAAAAACAATTGTAAAAGTATTTAAAAAAGTGTAAGTGGCCTCATGTTGACTGTTGTTGATTATTTCAAACCCTACCTCTTTCCATTGTCGGTTTTAATTTTTAAAACCAACTTTATTTGGTCCAGTTCTCATTACATTTCATTTGTTGCACCCTCCTTTATATTGTTAATGATGTTGGATTTAAATCATGTAATCTTTTTTGTTCATTTAATTTATGTAGGGGTCTGCAATCACGCGTTTCATTTTCATTGTATTAGCAGATGGTTGAAAACTCGTCAAGTCTGTCCATTGGGTATATTACCTTAAAGTCCTTTATGATATTAATTAATTTGATTATTAAAGGAGTAAATTGCAGTTTTTATCCCTAAGGTTTGAAAGGATTAACAGTTTTCGTCCTTAACGTTTCAACTTTTAACAATTTTCGTCCCTAACGTTTCAAGTCTTAACAGTTTCTGTCACTAACATTTTAAGTTTTAAGTTTGTAACAGCTTTCAGTACAGGGTTTAGGGACAAAATCTGTTAAGACTTGAAACTTTAGGTATGAAAACTGTTAAGCGTAGACTGAAACTGTTAAAACTTACAAACCTTAAGGACCATAACTGCACTTTACTCTTGGTAAACGTAAAGGACCATTTGTGTAATTTTGTTATGAATTTATGATATTAATTTGATTTTGTTTGAGATTTGACAGATAACAGTGAATGGGAGTTCCAGAAGTATGGTCACTAGAAGTTTATCCATTTATTTTTATTCGTGTTTGATGTTAGACTGATGATTAGACAATCACTAAGTTTATGTTTGTTTATATGCACATGTTATGGAGATATGAGTTTGTTTTTTTAGTCTATAAAGTTATTAATTTTTATAAATTAAATGAATATGAGTACAAGTATTGATTACGTACTTGGATGAAACTCCATTTTGTGATGGGTGGACATCATTAGTGCTCCATTTGGTCTTATCAAGATCGTGGGTGGGGTATTGAAGCTGTACAACACTTGCATCCCTACCACCACTACACTCATTATTTTTTATTAATTTTTTGAATGCCATTGCACTTATATATTTATTTATCAATCATTATATATCATATACCTACCAACATAAGAAGTAGGTGCGTAAGAATCTGAAAAACCCAACTCGAAAAACCCAAAAAGTCCAATCCGAAATACCCGAACCCAAACCTAACCCGACGGGGTTGGGTTGAGTTTTCTAAAACCCGACTGGTTTGGGTTGGGTTTGGGTTTAAGTTTTATAAAACCCGAAAAACCCGAAAACCTGAATATATTTATATAATCTATCTATATAATAAAGTAAAATATTTATGACACTTGTCAATCTCACATTAATTCTCTTAAAAAATTGGCACATGAAAATTTTTTAGGAGGAGAGATAAAAATATGAGTTTTAAAAAGACATTTTTTTATGTGGTCAAACATCCCCCTTTTTTTTATTTGAATAAGTCTATAAACTTATATTTTGATTTACATAGTTTTTTTTACAGTAAACTCCGTGTAGCACACAGGTTTAACCTAATATATTATATCAGTTTTACACTAAGCCCAACCCAATAATTCATATATGTATTTTTTATATTTTATTAGTTTAATCTCATCATTTCAATTTCTCTTTAATTATACGACTAAACTCTATAACGTCGTAATGTCGTATACTTCATTCGATTAGAGACCGTCCACATTTCAGGGTTTTTCTAATTTCCAGACTTCCATCGCATGATTCACGACTTCACCAACTCGTTCTCATTACAAACTTGCAGCCATCATCGTCGTCTACTCGTTCTCATCATAGAATCATAGTCATCATCATCGTCTCAGTCATCAT
>WOUH02000006.1:8281284-8299324 GCA_009936405.2 Stevia rebaudiana
AATCCAAATTTCGCATACACTCATTAGACTCTAAATTCTCCAACGAACATAATCGTGAGATAATAATTTTTAGGCTCAGGAATTGTCCAATCGTCTCGGTGCGTTTGTCGAGGTGTCCTGGGTTTTCCTTTTATCGATACAAGCATCTAGGTTATGCCTTATCTGAAAAGCGGGTGTTACATGAATGCTCTAATTTGGTGATGTTTAAACTAAACGAATATTAAGATCAAAGAACCTAACAGAAAATTGTGAACAACCCATAAACTAAATCGATAAGCTCCCAAGTCAAATCAAGTGTATATTTTGGAACCAATGCGTATTTGGCTCAATGGTAACACATGATTCCTATCAAAGTGGAGTTCATGTGTTCGAGTCTTGTGCTTAATGGTACCCCATGACCTCTACTAAAGTGTTTGAAACCCGACTGGTCCGGTCATATAGGTTTTTTTAGCTTTCATGTTTTCTCCTAAACGACCTCATATTCGAACCTTGCGTCCTTGCCAACACGCACGCTTTCGGATATGGTGTGTTAACAGCGGCATGTGCTAGCTTGTTAGATTCAATTCGATCATAGAGCACGTGCCTTAGTTTGGAGTATTTTGGAAAAGAGTGTACTGGTGTACTCAAGAACCAGAAAAGCCGCAAAAGAGGATAACATTTTATAGGTGCGGCAAATACTTGGCTCACGCAAGAAGAAAAAATGCTTAGAATCTCCGGCAAAGGCGGTGGCGTTGGCCAGATTCTGGCCGCCGTCGCTGCGGCGTTATTGCTCCGCTTATTCTCCGGTCCCGGCCCGGCGTACTTGTCGGAAGATGAGGCCGAAGAGGAAGAAAGCGAGGGAGTAATATCGGATTCTGAAGCTTCCGTATCCGATAAAGTTTATCCGGTGACAATCCGATGGACGAACATCACATGCTCTCTCTCCGATAAAGCTTCTAAATCGGTTGGTTTATGTTTCTGTTGACTGCATGTTGGAATCGTGCTTCAAAACACTCTGTAACTGATATACTTATGGTTTACTCGCATGCGATTAGTGAAATTTGTTTCAGTATGACCTCATTTTCATCAGCATACACGTAGTTTTAATTTTAGCTAACTTTGTACTAATTAGCTGCAATTGTGAGAAAATATGGTTGCTTCGTATGAAAATTAGACAATTTGTGTCTTATTAACCTCTTTGAGTACCTGGAACTTGTGAATTGAATTCATCATATGAACATTTTGTCACCTGTATTGTGCTTGTAAACCAGTTGATTTTAAATGTACAAATTCCAACTGTTATTAGAATTTAGATCTTCTTATTGTAGGTAAATCACGTGAACAATTTTTCAGAATTGTGTTATCACTTTCAGATTGAATCATTTTGAAATCTCAATAAGATAGTTTTGAAAGAATCAAGAACTAGTTTGTGTTTTTTCTGTTAAGAGTCTTACCTAATTTTTGTGTTATCAATCTTCATCTTCATGTTAATATTACAGGTGCGATTCTTGCTTAAAAATGTTTGTGGAGAAGCAAAACCTGGAAGGTTGCTTGCAATAATGGGTCCATCTGGATCAGGGAAGACAACACTGCTCAATGTGTTAGCGGGTCAAACCACAGCATCATCCAGGTTACACTTATCAGGTCTGTTGGAGGTTAATGGTCAACGAATGTCAAACAAGTCCTTCAAGTAAGTCAAGCTTCCGCAAATCTCATCATTCGTAAAAGTTAACCATTTTTTTGATGAGTTTACGCGTTATGAAATCTGCACAGATTTGCTTATGTCAGACAAGAGGACCTTTTCTTTTCACAGTTAACTGTTCGTGAGACGTTATCTCTTGCAGCTGAACTCCAACTGAAAGACACATATTCAAAGGAAGATAAAGATGAATACATAAACAATCTTTTGTTTAAATTAGGCTTGGTGAGTTTCATTACTGTCTTCACTTTTTATATGATTAAGAAAAGAGTTGATTACACAGATAGTTTATGTTTTAGGTAAATTATAAGGTGCGGGTACTAAAATTTAAAAGTAACAAGTTTGAGGTTTATGCTTTCAATTATGTAACGAGTTTGGGTATTAAGGTTAAACTCAGTAAAATTAGGTTCAAGTGTCCAAAATACCCTTTGACTTTTCACCCTTTAAGGGTTTAGTTTAGACTATTCAAAAAGTCAAAGGGTATTTTGGTCATTACACTCTAATGTAACAAAATTTAGTCTTAATACCCAAACTCGTTGCATAACTAAAAAACCTTAAACCTCAAACTTGATATTTTTTTCGCTTGGTACCCAAATCTGTTGATTTACCAAATTTAAAGTAAAGCGAGAAGTATATTTGGAAAGATAAGATGATTATGCAATATCGTTGTCAAATTCATATGTTGTTTATTGTTTTAATATAAAAGGTTAGTTGTGCGGATACTCGAGTTGGTGATGCAAAAGTTCGTGGAGTAAGTGGAGGTGAGAAAAAGCGGTTATCAATGGCTTGTGAACTAATCGCTAGTCCTTCAGTTATATTTGCTGATGAACCAACAACTGGTAAGCATCTTTTGTTATCTATACTAGCTTATAAACCCATGTATTACATGGGTTGAATAAATATAATATGTTGTAAATCAGTAGGTTCTATACAGATTTGTACGTTAGATGTCGTCAGCTGTTAGTGATATTTGAAATAATAAAGATCTCAAAATTATAAAGAACGAATAATAAAAATCAATTTAAACCTTCTTATTATTATTTATTACATTTAATAAATTACTAAAAAGGATTTATTCTATTGATATTCAATTATTTAATTATTATATTTAATATGAGAGAAGTTAGTAATTAATAGGAAAGAAGGAAACGAAAATTGAGAACACACAACATAGTGACACGCGTTACACAAAAACCTTTCTTTATTAGAAAGTATAGATGCAGATTGCGCCTTTTTAAAATTTCATTTATTTATTATTATATTTTTTTAATACGATGGTTTATTTATGGTTTCAGGACTAGATGCATTTCAAGCAGAGAAAGTAATGGAAACTCTTAGACAACTTGCACAAGACGGACACACTGTAATATGTTCAATACACCAACCAAGAGGTTCAGTTTACGCAAAATTTGACGACATTGTGTTGCTAACAGAGGGTGAACTCGTTTATGCCGGTCCAGCTGGCGATGAATCACTGACCTATTTTTCAAAATTTGGGTTGTTAACTAAACTGAAATATTGCATACTATCTTTCTTTTTTGTTAAAATTACATACTTATAGTTGGTTATTTTTTAACAGGTATATTTGTCCAGATCATGTAAACCCTGCTGAGTTTTTAGCTGATTTGATATCGGTTGACTATAGCTCATCTGAGAGTGTTGACTCGTCAAGGAAAAGGATCGATAGTCTTGTGGAATCATTTTCAGAACAGATTTCTTCAACCTTTTATGCAACAACGATCGCCAAAAGTGTGGTTTTGAAGGATAATAAAATTAAATTAAATAGAAAATCTACAGGTAAAGGAATAATTGGTTGGTGGAGACAGTTTTCATTGCTCCTTAAACGTGCGTGGATGCAGGTAACAGTTATTATTCATCATTAGTGTTTTTCATGAGAATTATCGCTAATAGAGTTGAGTGTGTATAAATTTACAGGTGGCATTTCTTAAACAGTTTTGTTCAAGTTCTTTTTTTAATATTTATTTCTAAAAATTTTTTTTAATAATAAATAATGCATTAAATATTATAAAAAATTTTGGACAAAAAAGTGTCTGTAACCCTAAATGGCGCGTTTCTTCACGTAAACCTCTTTTGACATGTTTCCACATAAACCTCTTTTGACATGTCATCCAACCTGCGCATTTAAACACTTTAAGGTTATAATAATCATAACATATTTTATAACCGTTTGACTGACTTTAATGCAAAATAAACGCAGGCTTCCCGTGACGGGCCCACAAATAAAGTTAGGACAAGAATGTCAATTGCATCGGCTTTAATTTTTGGGTCTGTTTTTTGGAGAATGGGAAAATCTCAAACATCAATACAGGATAGAATGGGCTTGCTTCAGGTATGTCTATTACTACTTATAAAACATTTATGCCTGTATATATATTTTTTAAAAAATTATTGAAAATGGTATCTTTTAACACAATAACACGTGTGTTATCTACTCACATAGGTTGCTGCTATAAACACTGCAATGGCTGCACTTACAAAAACCGTTGGTGTTTTTCCAAAAGAACGCGCGATAGTAGATAGAGAGCGCTCAAAGGGCTCTTATTTATTAGGCCCATATTTATTATCTAAATTAATTGCTGAGATCCCCGTTGGAGCTGCATTTCCATTATTATTTGGCTCAATTCTATATCCCATGGCACGTCTTCATCCATCTCTATCTAGGTAATAATATTAATCAGATGTTAATAAAATATTTTTTTCAGAGTTTATTACACTGATGGTCCCTATGGATTGCAAAAAATAACATGTTTGAGTATCGAGGATTTAAAGTAACAAGTTCGGCTTTCAATTTTGCATCATGATTGAATATTAAGGCTAACTGCCATTAACTCTTCAGTTAAATTAATTTAAGATGACCAAAATACCCTTTGACTTTGACTATTAAAAAAGTCAAAGGGTATTTTGGTCATTTCATCTTAGTAATAGAAAATTAACATAAGTTAGTTAACATTTTTTACTTTTAACCCCTTCGCACCCAAACATGTTACTTTCCGCCATCCACATGGACCATCTATGTAATTAACACTTTTTTTTAATTATTAGGCTAGAATTTGTATGAAACAATTTTTTTTGAAATTTTCAGATTTGGGAAGTTTAGTGGAATAGTGACTGTTGAATCATTTGCTGCATCTGCAATGGGTTTGACCGTGGGTGCAATGGTTCCAACCACCGAAGCAGCATTGGCATTGGGCCCGTCTTTAATGACCGTGTTCATTGTTTTTGGTGGATATTATGTGAATGCCGATAATACCCCTATCATCTTTCGTTGGATTCCTCGTGTTTCTCTCATAAGATGGTTGAGTATAATTTATATATTGCTGCAAAGAAACATTAGTTTGTTAAGAGATAATATTTTCTTGATTTGTTTAATAATCATCTTTGATTAATGTTTCAGGGCGTTTCAAGGACTTTGCATTAATGAATTTAAAGGCCTTGAATTTGATCATCAAAACTCTTTTGATATTCAAAATGGAGAACAGGTGAGTCACATCCATGATTAGTCATGTAGTAAAATGGGTCGAATTGGGCTGGTTTTTTTTTTTCAAACGGGTCATATAAATATAGTTGGGTAAAAGGGGAACGTGTCACTTTTAATGATCAAATAAATACGTCCCCCGAGTTTTTTTTTTTTAATGTTTTTAAAATTAAAAAATAAAGTTCCTGGATTTTATTATTCTTAAAACCTTGTTTTTTGCATCATTAAATCCTTAAACTTCTTACTTCTTTTTTTATGACTATATTTTTCCAAACTTTATAAAAAAGACTTCCTCTAATTTGTAATCATATAAAGTCTAATGATTAGGTTAGGTGTAAAATCAGCAAAATTCCATTTTTTATTTCATCAACTGACATTATTGTAACAATACTGTTTTAGTGATCATAACTAACACACCAATTATTTAAAATTTTATTTAAAAAGAACAAAAGGTATTCATGTGTCAACTCACAATTGGCACGACCCGTTTGATCCGTTAGTCAACTCGCCTGACCTGACCCGAACCCGTTTTATATCTTTTGATACAGGCTCTAGAGCGGCTTTCTTTTGGCGGTAGCACGATATCCGAGACAGTAATGGCCCAAAGTCGAATCCTATTATTCTGGTATTGCACCACATACTTCCTCCTCGAGAAGAACAAACCAAAATACCAACCGCTTGAACCGCCACCGATTGACCAACCCGAACCACAAATAGAGTCAGATGAACCTGCAGAAAGCGATGACTCACCGGGCCAATCATTCGAGATACTCGAGTCTCCAAATGTTGACCAAGGTAAACCTGACCCACTGCAGCTTGAATCACCACCGGCTGCAGCCCAACTTAGTCTGTTTGAGCTTGACGGTTTGTGATTATACTTCGGGTATATCGAACTATATTGTGTTTTATTGATCTGATATTATACAGGTTCTTCAGTTTAAAGGATTTGCACATGGTGGAAAAATAAGCAAACATGCATGATGCACCTCATGTAAATCTCAGTAGCGGTTTTAACTTTTAACTAAACTTGATAGATTACATATTACGTATAATTACTGGATCTTTTATACAATCCATTATGAATTTTTGGTACATATTTATGTCTTCATGTTGTTTAATTTTGTTTAACGGTCTTCATGCTGTTTAATTATCGTGTTAATTTAGGCCTTTAGGCTTTAGTAGCGAATTTGGTTTGCTTACTTTTGTTACATTACACATGGTCTTAATTAACACTTAGTAGCGTGACCCCGTTTGTTAAATGTCAATAGGATAACATGTTTAAAAAGTATTAAAGCCATCGATTTTTTTTTATCTATTATAAGTTAAATCTGAATGAGTATATTCTTTTGATTATTTAAAGATATAACTAACATGTGTTTAAAAAAAAGATACTTTTCTACAAAATATATGTTTCTGAATATCGAGTTGAAGTTTACTTCTATTACTAACTTGAGTGACAAATATAAAAACGAAACATTTAAAAAATATAAAAATTAAAATTTATGATCTCAACATTTCTTGTATTTCATTTAATAAATTAAACAGGGCCGTCTTCGAGATTTTAAGTGTCTTGTCCGACTATTAAAAATGGACCATTATATATATACTATAAATACTCGTAAATCGAAAAGGGGTTAACACTTTAATAAATTATGAGTTAATGGATTTTTAGGTCATTTGTAATTGAATTAAAACTTTAATAAGTTGAATAATTTTGATTATAAATATAAACACCAAATAAGTAGAAAGAATAACAACATTTAAGCTTAACAAATCAATATAATAACACATTAATGTCATCATCATATTTTCTCAAGTTGTTTAAAAAATGACATAATATAGATTATCAATCAAACCAAACATAAACAAAAAAGTTCAAACAATATAGATAAGCTTTTCATATTGGTTGTTTAATTTTCTGACAGAGATTGGTCAAATACAATAAGCTTAAATGAAGTGTTCTTTTAGTATCATTAGTCCTTATCTTGATTTTATGTGTCTTTATTGTTGGATTCTCTAGTGCTCATAAATAACTTTTATAAATATTCAATTCACTGATTGTCAAATAATCTAACAGATCTATTAGTATTTACTTCATTCATCCTAAAAATACATATATATCTCTGTAAAACATTTTTTTTAATGTTTAAAATCAGATAAAAATACATTTTAATATAATAAACTTAAAAGGTTAAGAGATTAGGTATCTAACCGTGGTCCACCGACTCCATACACCCAGATCTCCCACCCCATAAATTATAAGGTAAACATGTGGACTATATACCTAAACTCATATGCGAAGTAGTTTGATTTTGTTAGAACTTTTGGAAATAATAAATGCTGTAATATTGCTTTTGGACATTATGAAATAAATGATATTGTTACTTAAAAGCACTAAAGATGTCAAATTCTATCTTCAAATACACACAAAACTTTTCATTCTACTTTAGTCACTTTCGAATGAAATAAGAAATGAAAATATATACAATCATGGTCCCTGAAAAGTCTAGTATTATGTTTTACTCTATATCTTTTTGATACATTAAAATTTTCAAATTATTCAAAGTGTGTTAAATTAGAAGTATTAAAGAAATAATATGACTCTTGATGTAATGTATTTTGTGTTTGGATGAAGGGTAAAATAGGATTCCAATAACAACTAGTAAGAACATTTTGAGTTACTCCAAATAAAATTTAATTCGTTAAAAGCTTGCATTAGACTTGGGTAAATTAGAGTAAAATTTTTTATTAACATGTTAAAAAATTATAAGGATAGATATAAAATCATATTTAGATACGAATAAAACCCTTAATAGTTTATCGAATAGTTAACACGATTCCTAGTAAGCTTAAATTTAAAGAATTCTCAACAAATAATCTCAAGTTTTAAAAATTTAGCTGAAATATTTTTTAAATTAAACCGATCGAAGTCGATCCTTAAACTACTTGTGTCTCGTGAGCCACTTTAAATTATATATTTATACTAGTCGAAGTCACCCTCTTTAAAATACTTATGACCTTCTAATGACATTAGTAATTATGAGAAAGGTTTAATGGGAACCACAAAAAAAGAGGAAACTAGAGTCTGGAGAACAATTGTGAGTCAATATTTTTTTTTGTACTACATTATTTTTTTATACTGAATTGTTCTTTTTTGTACTGGATTATTTTCTTTGTACTGAATTATTTTTTGGTCCTGGATTAATTTTTTTTGTACTGGATTAATATTTTTTTTGTACTGGATTAATATTTTTTTGTATCGACTTTTTTTTTCATACTGGATTATCTTTTTTTGTACTGTATTAATTTTCTTGTACTAAAAATGAACGGTCCATAAGTATGAGTTTTTTTTTTTTTATGGTTCCCCAATAAATCCTTCTCTAATAATTTTTACTTATATGAATTTAAATCATTAAAAATACATGATTAATAATAAAATTCTTTCTAGTTTCTTCACAAATACTCGGTTACTCACCCGCCTTTTACCCTCAATCAAACCCATGTGTCACACTCATCTCTCTTTCTATATATACACATGTATGACGATCGAGTTTCTGTATGTATATGTATAGATTCGCTTACAAGATTTCAACAGACGAACGTGAACTAAAAGATCACCATGTGCTACTGATTTTCTTTTGCAAAATCAGTTCCAAACTGGCAGAAATTCATCATCATCCGATGCCTGGTATAGAGTGAGATTGTGTTTTGTCGCCGACATCAACAGGAACTGAAGAATGGAGAATAAACGCCTTTTATCATTGTTCGTCTTCATTTTCAGCTTCAGATTCAGCTTCGTAAGCTGTGATTCAGCTCTCGTTTCACACCACAGCGAGCAAGTTAAATCTATCTTAGGTACTGCATTTGTTAACTTTGATCAACCTATCATTTCAATCAATTTTAGTAATATGTATGAATATGAGTTTAGCATTATTGTTGATTTTATGAGCCTTAAATCCTTGACAAAATATACTACTAATTTGATCCATTATGTGATAAATAATGATCCTGTTTAGGGTTTAAGGATTTAGGGTTTATGTTTTGCTTCTAATCTACACACTAGTTACAATAGCAGTAGGAATTTGACAGGCTATGTGTTCTATGACAATTTTTCTAACACAAATTGGGGGTTTTATGCAATTTGACTTGAAATTGCTGTTTATTTGACTATCAAACTAATCCTCACTATTAAATCACCTAAAATGATCCTGTTCTGATGGATTTTTTAGTTGTTGCTGTAAAATATGCTGAAACCTGTATGAATTTACATAAATATGAGCCAAATATGGTTGATAAATGTAGGTGAAGATAACTCGGGCCATTGGAGTGATGGGATCTTGAACTCATCAGCTGAAGCCCCTGGTCCAACCAGTGAACCATCTGGTGCACTTGTTCTCGCAGGTTCAAGAACAAACAGACCCGATATTCTTAACCGGTTCAGACATTATCATGGTGGATGGAACATTACTGATAACCATTATTGGGCAGTAAGTTTTCTTTGTTCAGTTTGAAATTTAAATAATCCATGTTTTCTAATCAACATCATAGGGATAGTTTGTTGATTTCACATTTATCTAGCTAATCAGTTTTCTTAAACCAACTCCTTACCTAATCGGCTAATCATCAAGATGTGATGTTTTAAATAATCAGAAAATCATTTATATTGTTCAAACATGATGATTGCTAACTTCAAATTGCAATAATTTAGTTAATCACTTGTCCAAACAACCCCTTTGTTTTAATGAAGTCTACTGGAGCATATCATGTATCAAAAACTGATCCATAACCTTTAAAAACATGATACTTTTGACTTCATAATAAACTTATAATTATGTTTTACTTTATTAATTAATTGAAACTTTGTAAATGACATTATCTACAGTCTGTGGGATTTACAGGGGCTGCTGCTTTTATTCTAGCTATTTTATGGTTTGTGTTCTTCGGGTTAGCAATGATCATACATCATTGTTGTAAATGGAGATTTAATATCAAAAGCAAAGATTTTCGTTTTTTCCAGATGATATGCTTGATTTTTCTTGTTATCTTCACATGTGCTGCTGCGTAAGTTTCTCAAATCTCATTTTTACCCAAAAACACAAAATAATTTGAATAATTGACCATTATCTTGCTTTGACTTCTAATGTCAAACACACTAATCAACAATGTAAAATAAGTACAAAAGAATCAGTGGGAAAACTAGGGTGAGAAAAAACTGAATAACCAAACCATAAATGAATACAAAATTAACTAAATTGATCGAAAAAATGATTGTTTGGTAATTACGTTTTTGATAATTGATATATATTGTTCGGTTATGGTTATATGTGTATAAACAACTAAACCAATTAAACCTAACCGGCATTAAAACCAACATTTATTTTTTATGAACAATATGTTATAAATAGAAAAAGTTTTGTTGTACATTTTTTTAACTAATAGCATATTAGCTTTTGCTTTTTTTACTCTATAAATTAAAAGACTCCTAATATTATATTTGAACCAAAGTACAATTGGTCAAACCCATGGTTAACCCAATTAACCGAACAATCATTTCCACCAACCAAATTAATAAATAGTTAATAACCGAAACCGTTCGCTTTATAAAAATAAAAAAACCAAACCATCAGTTATTGGTCTATCATATTGTGACCATCTAGTTTGACCTTTAAAGTCAAAGAAAGACATTATCTTTATAGTTTTTATAAATTCAATTAAGAAATAAAGTTTGTTTCAGGACTGGATCCATTCTTCTTTCAGTGGGCCAGGATGAATTCCATGGTGAAGCAATGAACACATTAAATTACGTTGTTGACCAATCAGATTACACCGTTCAGACACTGATTAATGTCACGGGGTATTTATCACTTGCAAAAACCGTCAATGTGGCACAGTTTTATCTTCCTTCGGATGTTAAAGACAGTATTGACAAGTTAAATATCGACTTAAATTCTGCATCAGATACATTGAGTCAAAAAACACATCAAACTTCACAAAAAATAAGAACCGTCTTCGATGCTGTGTATGATCACATTATCAACATGTTTTTTAGTTTGATTTTTAATTTCCATTAATTTCCAAATTTTATTTTTTTAAAACACTATTTTGTTCATTTTTTGTTTCAGGAAATCGTCGATGATTACTGTTGCAATAGTAATGCTTCTAGTTTCTATTTTGGGTCTTTGTAAGTGTCCATAAGAAAGTTTTATTTCATCTGTTAGTTTTATAACTTGTTTTACCAAATCGTTAATTACATTTCTTGATTACAGATTTGTCGATTCTTGGTCATAGAAATGCAATCCACTTGTAAGTGCTTCTTTTGTGTTCTTGTTCTTGATCTTTGGGTTCATCTTTTGTGAGATTTTTTTTTTTTTTTTTTAAATTTATCTATTCTTTTTTTGCAGATTTGTTATCGGTGGATGGTTGCTTGTTGTGATTACATTCATTCTATGTGGGGTTTTTGTGGTCCTCAACAAGTAAGATCATGTTTGAATCTTGATGTTAAATTTGAAACAAAATTTTGTATTTGAAAAGTACTCGGTTTTAGGGGTGTTTATGGTCGGCTGATTTTGATAAAAAGTATCCCCAAAACACCTAACTACGGTTTTGAAAATGATGAAACAATTTTTTTAAAAGCTAAATATTTACATTTAATTCTAAAGATTTGTAATAATGCATGTAAATAATTGCTTCTTTTTCTAAAATCTACAAAAAATCATAAAAAAATGTTAAATGGCCAGTTTGGTTTACAGGGTCGGTTTCAAGTTCCAAACCCGTAAATTCTGGTAAAAACCGAGCCGTATACATTCCAAACCGGTCAAATCAGCTGACTTGTTGACTTGTTTTGATTAAAACTGGTCAATCTGTTTCGACGGTTTATAAACACTCCGTACTCAATTTGACCCAAAAAGCAAAATTACAGCGCGGTTTCCGACACGTGTCTAGCTATGGAACAATGGGTGGAACACCAAAATGCCGAAACTGCCCTTAGCAATATCCTTCCTTGCGTTGACCAGAGGACCACAAACCAGACTTTATTCAAAAGTAAACAAGTGATCAACAATCTTGGAAACATAGTCAACGGGTTCATAGGATCATATGCAAATTCATACGCGGTGCCATCGGGAAACCCGAATTATTATAACCAATCCGGCCCGTTGATGCCGTACGTTTGCTCCCCATATGACTCGCAACTCCAAGAACGAGATTGTTTGTCGGAAGAGGTCTCATTGTCGAACGCATCTCTGGTACGTTGCCTTTTCTCAAGTCAAATTCACAAAGTTTTCAATCTTCAAGAATGGTGTAAGCCAACTCGTAGCCATTTGGTTGGCATGAGTTAAACTGGTTATGTTTTGTGATTAGCGGTTGAACCGGTTCAATAATAAAAAAAAAAAAAGATATTAATTTTAAAAAATATGGTGTTATTTGTTTTTTTAAACCTCTTCTTTATTTCGTTTTCTTTAATTTAAACAAAAAATAAAAATTTATTACTTGTTCAAATATAAGCAACATAACATTTTATTATATCAAAAGTTATGAAATTTTTAAACATCCTTTAAGATTAATCATGATGTTATTTACAGCCTTACAGGTGTTCATCAGGTCGGATAACAATTATTTGGTTTTGAACATTTTGTGACTATCCGAAACCCATTCGGACCCAAATAAAAATCTTATTATCCGCCCCGAATCTTTCCAGATAACCCGAATAAGCTTGACTTCATATCTGAATAACCCAAATAAACTGGGTTTATTTGGGTTGAATACGGATATCCGACCCTAATAAGTAAGGTCTTGTCTATCCGACACCCGACCTGACCCAAATAAAAATTTATATTATCCGATCCATATCTATCCAATAACCCAAATTAGATTTTGGATTGATTTTTAGTGTTTCGGATACAATCCATTTTTTTATTATTATTTTATTATTTTTATTTTAACGGCATTCAACTATGATTTGTAGGTGTGGCAAAACTACACATGTACAGTGTCGGACTCAGGATTATGCACCACCATCGGAAGATTAACCCCCGACATGTACCAACAACTAATCGGAGCGGTAAACATAAGCTACGCGCTCCAACACTACACGCCGCCACTACTAAGCTTCCAAGACTGCAACTTTGTCCGCCAAACTTTCACCACCATCACCTCCCGCCACTGTCCGCCACTGCAACACCGCCTGCAAATGGTGATCGCGGGTTTAGCTCTCGTTTCAATAGGAATAGTGTTGAGTCTTTCACTTTGGATTGTATACGCAAACCGCCCCCAAAGGGAGGAAGTGTTTGCTAAAATTGCATCCAAAATAAAAGTCAAATGCAACGGAAAGATCTGTCGTGATGACCGTACTGTCCACGTGGCATCAACTAATATAACAAGATGAATAACCGAAGTTTCAGGAAATCGTTAAACTTCGGGAGTGTTTAAGTGACACGTAGATAACGTTAGGCTAACGATCCTTATGTAAAATGTAAGCCATTGCCTGACGAGACTTTCAAATTGAAATAATTCAATGGGAGTGTTGGCATCTTCAATAAGATAATTCAGAAAATAAAGAATTAGTAATTTTGCTATCTGTTTCTTTCAAGTGTATAACTGAAATTAGGGTGAAATTTGGGATGTGTATGGGTCGGGTTGGATTGAGGTTGGCCTCAACCCAAACCCAAACTCATATTTCGGGTTTTAGAATTTTTGAACCTGTTTGGGTTTGGGTTTTCGGATTGGGTTTGGGTTTATTTCGGGTTTTCAAGTTAGGTAAAATAAAAAAGACTATTATATTTGGATCGTGAATCGTGGTATTGAAGAGCCACACATTTTGGAGGATACTCTCTTAGGGCCCGTTTGGTTGGACGGAATTGTTTGGAATTGAAGTGATTTGGAATTTGAATTCCATCACTTGTTGTGTTTGGTTGACTATGAAATAGAATTGGAATTGAAATGAATTCCAACCAAATTCCACACTGATGGAATTCAAAATCCTTCCATGCTCCAAAGGATTTTGTAGAATTTCATTGGATTGTGTTATCTACTACCACTAACTTTAGCACCAACTACCACCCTCGCCACCACCAACTGCCACCACCTCCGCCAGCTGCCACCTGTCACCCAGCCCTCCTCTACCTGTTGCCGCCTCCTGTCACCAGCCGCCACCAGCCGTCATCGCCTCCTGCCACTAGCCACCTGCCGCCACCAGCCACCACCGCTTCTTGCCGCTAGCTGCCACCGCCTCCGCCACCAGCCGCCACTGTTTCCTGCCATCTACCGCCACCACCTGCCATCACCAGCCACCACTGCCTCCGTCAACCGCCGCCACCGCACCGCGCCGCCACCGATTGCCACCACTGTTTGCCTCGGTCATGCAATCCAATTCCATAACAAATACAACCAAACACATTTTATCTTTTCAAAGGAATCCTATAAATTCAAATTCAAATTCCTTTTCCAATTCCAATTCAAATTTCATTTCCAACAAATTCCGCGAACCAAACGGGCCTTTAGGGTTCTGTTTCTACATCATCCTTGAATAAACGAGTATGTTGACTTCCTTTGTATTCGGTGTTCCATGTGACTATAATTTTGACTTTTTTTTCCCCATTTGTTGTTGGTTTGATAGAAAGCAAACAAGTGGGCACACCACATAGTACACACCTTTGTTTTTGCCTTTTTAGTTCAGTTTGTTTAATGTGATATGTGGTTTAACTTGTGCATCTAGTATTAAGTTTTTCTTACCATTGGCCTTTTCTAATACTCTCTTACTTGTTTAGTATCTATTTCATATTTATTCATTCTTATTGGTTTAGTTATTATCGAAAGATGGGATGTTTTGTGAATTATCTAATTTGCATCTGATCATGACTAATAAGGCAGGACCCTATAGCACCCAATACTTATATATGGTTAAAGTAGTTATGATTGTGGTTTAATTGGCTATATTATTACTTAGACTTGTTTTGGGAGTTTGAGATTTGTTTGCTACACTCTAAATAAATTTTGAACCGACCCAATCCAACCCGTTATAACTTAAATCGTTGTAACACTACTTATTTTTGCCCTCATTGACAAAAATCCTGGATCCGCCACTTTGTGCGACTGATATTAAACCTGAATATTTTATCAAGAGATAAAAAGTACACATGTGTTATTAAAGGTTTAATATCAGCAACACATGTGTTAATAATTAAATAACATATGTGATCCAAATAGTTATTTGGTTAACTCTCTAAAGCTTAGCTTGGTTCATATAATACACATCTCATATATATATACATATATATATATATATATATATATATATATATATATACACGTGTGTGTGTGTGTGAAAGAGACAAAAAGTAGATTTGAAGTCAGATAAGAGTATGTTTGAGTTAATGGGTAAAATAACTTGGGTCGAGTGACTTTAAAATCTGCTTTAGTGTTGTAATGTTTGTTCCGGCCCTTATAGTTCTTTCTAACCTAGTTTTGTTTCTTAATATATATGTTGAAAAATAAAAATAAATCATGAATAATATGAAACAGAAGTGGGAATTCATTCATCTCAAACGTTGTTACAAACATCATATATATAGGCAAATACACTAGAAACCCAAAATCCCACGAACATTGAGTTGAACCTAAAATGTATGCATTTATAACTTATTAATAATAACAATAGAACATGGGTTTGTTTTTTAAGGGCTTAATGTCAAACCCTGTCGGTGACGAAAACACCAATGTGACTTAATTGTTCAAAAGCTCATGATCAAACTATTACATGTTATTATATTTAATCAATCATTTAAATTGTCAAAAAAATTGCATTTAATTAAACAAATACAATACAAAACCATTTATGAATTAACTCAGTCTAAATGCTCCTATGTGTGTTCATCACTTTAAAACCAACTTATATCTGAAACATGGTGAAAATCAAGTGTCAACTACATAACGTAGTTGGTGACTCACATAGGTTTCACATGACAACATGGCATGCACGTCATTTATGGGAAAACAAACAGAGTATTCAAAGTTACGAAAAAGGGCAATCTCAAACACAATGTCCAAAGGCATGTGCAAGATTGTCATTGCAGCCTAGTGTTGTGACGACGCATTATCATTTGTCTAGAGTAACAACTGAGTAATAACATGTGGACTTATTGACATTGCCGAGAAATAAATATAAGGACTTATAGCCATAACCTTGTAATCATGCAAGTTAAAACTATAAACACACAACATACACAAGTAATCACATTAAATTGCAGTAAAAATAAACATGCTCCGGCTCTGAAGAATTAGAAAGGTTGAAAAAGTGACCATGTAAACTCACCTTCATGGTAGTGAGTCGAGAACATATACGCAAATTAATACGCGTCCAAGTATAAGTGCAAACGCCAACAATATCAATATAAATAGATATGAAGCATATATGACTAAATATGCCTAATCTTAAGTCTAAGGAAGATGGACTTGGATTTTAGGTTCATATATATATAATGGATTTAATGGTTATGGTTCAAACAGCCATTGTTACAAAGTTACATGTGTTCCGAAGCAAATCAAAGTTTGAAATAGACTTTACGATGATGTAAAAATATTGTATAATTACAAATGATTCATATTGGCTCGTAAATCTAAGTCTCAGTGATTAATATGATATAAATTCCTAAAACGAAGGTAAAAAGGGTTAAATAATGTTGCTACGTTTCAAAAAATAAGAATAATATATAAGACGTCATTACGACGTCTAAGTTTTATAGAACTATGTTTTAGGATGTTTTTATAAATGCCTTTTTATGAAAATACTAGTTTAGGTACCTGAGAAATTTCTATATTGTAGTTCTATAATATAGATTCTTATAAAACCACTAATATAAGTTTATTAAATAATATGTTACAAGTTTTAAATAATTCTTAATTAAAACCTGCTTTCTTTTATACTTAAATAATTGAAATAAAAATGACTATATCATTTGTGTGTGTTAATATATATTTTCTAGAATATAATACATAAAACTTGTATTCTAATTAATTTATAAAAGTGATTAAACTTTAATATTTATAAAATAGATTTAAACTTTATAAAAATCTCATGATAATTTTATAAACATGTTATAGGTTGAAAAATAATTTCTGAAAATATTCTGGGATTTTTTGGATTAAAAAAAATAATTTTTAATGAACTAAAATGATAAAAATAGGCTTAAATTGATTAAAGTAAATGGTTTAAAATAACTCGAAAGAGGGACAGGGACCGGGACACGAACACACATTCCTTCCGTGGGCAGCCTGTGGCTTAACAAAAGGAACCAGATATCTGTGAATTACTTCTGGATTTAATTGTTTTAACTATTGTTCTAATTCTTCCCCAAATCGAAGTCCATAAGAACCCTGAATTGTTGCAACCTAAACTAATTCAACCAACTATTTATTTGATCAGTTACATTTAGGGTTTTATTGAGAAGATGAAAACAAGCAGATTGATGTATTAAATTACCCGATTTGCTTTAGGAATGGAGAAGTTGAGGTTCGGGTTCATATTCGTCCGTTCCTGCTCCTTGAATACGATTTTCAGATTGTTGGGGGACGTTTTGAGAGTGGTGTTAGATTAAAAACAGTTTCATGGATGATTTCTAGTATTCAGTTGGATCCTTTTACCTCTCGAACGATCCCTTTGTTTAAGAATTCTAAAACTGATAGTTTTGAGTTTAATGTAGATTAACCACAAAATTGCTTTTACTAACATGTTGATCGGCCCCTTAGGATTCGTCCGCATTAATTTGGTGATCTGAATCGTCACGAAATAAAGTCTTAGTATGTAACCGGAGTTTAGGACGGAATGGTTAGCCAGCGGCTAGGGCTTGGCCGGTAACGCGAAGTTCATGCTT
>WOUH02000006.1:8316206-8328529 GCA_009936405.2 Stevia rebaudiana
TTAATCTATGAAACTTAATAGTTGATCATGAGCTTATGAACAGTCTGTACACACGTATTCCCCTACACGGTCGCGCCCCGGCGTTAATTCCGCCTCCGGCCGGGGTGTGACAATTCTCCCATACAAATAAGTAAAGCTTGAAACACGATAGCATGATAGCATGATAGCAAGAGTACAAGATAAAACGTGTGTGTAGTATGAGGTTATTTATTAGACGAAAGAATATAATGAACGAGCTAATAGAACGAACAAAAGAAAAATATGTGTCATTGTTATTATATTGCTATGTTTAGTTATCAGTGGAAATGAAATAAAACATTATTTCATGTTGTTTGATAGGTAAGAAATAACGAAGAAATCTAATACAATTTATGGGTTGGGTCATGGTTTTTTCTAGTCAATGAATATTGGGACGGTCATGGGTTGAGTCATTGTTCATATCGTGGGTTGTCCACGGTTTGGGTCATGACTCATATATTGAGTCATGGTTTGGATCATGGGTGTGTTCATATGTCGGATCGTGGATCGGTTCATAGTTTAGGTCATGAGTTAGCCCATGGTTTGGATTATGGGTCGGGTAATGCAATGGGTCATGGTTTGGTCATAAGTCGGTTATGGTTCGAGTCACGGGTCATGTCATGGTTAGAATCATGGGTTGGTTAATAGGACGTGTCTTGAGTCGAATCATGGGTCCGATCATCTGTTGAATCATTCTTTTAAGAAATGAAAGGAAAAAAAAAACTCCCTAAGGTATAAAATTATCAAAAGAAAAGTAATCACCTTTCTAATGTAATGGTACAATTTATTCCTATATTTAACCAAATTTGTTTATATTCATATTAAGTAGTGAGTCATTCAATTCCAACGTACCAAACACTACCCGCATCTAATACATGTTTGGATTGCTCGTGAACATTTAGGATCATCAATCTATTGAGTCAGAGAGCCCATGGATCCCCATTAGCCCATGTACTCCCCTTGATTAGCACCATCCACATCCAAAAAACCCATAATCAATTTTGTAGTCATAGATTTTCTTTAAGATGTATGTACTTCGAGTTTATATTTCAAACACGTTAATGTTAGTTAACTAGGATATTGGTTACTTTTAATTCTCCATATGTAATTTAAGTAGAATGAAAGGGGTGCTGAATTTTGAGTTTGAAAATCTTTCTGTTGTGTTCTTTGTAACCTAAATTCTATTGGTTCAATGGTAATCTTTGGATCCAGATATTGATCTTGAGTGCTATTTTTCTTCATCTCAAACTCGTTATGGGGCAGCCGTTCACTTTGAGAAGTGTTTTGTATCTCTTTAATTAAACAGTAGTCTTGTAAGTATTTCTACCAAACATACCGCAAGAATTATCGGTTTGTTTTACAAAAAACACTAAATTATGTATGATTTTCCCCATATTGATTCAAGTTCACATTTCCTAACAAAGTTCCCAACATATACTTACCATACTTCATACGGCCGATGTATCGGGTTGAATATATCTAAGGAAACTTCCTAATCATTTAGACATTTACCATGTATCTATACATTCCAACCCTCTTACTATTTGAGTTCTAACTCCCTCCCCAAATTTGTCACCTAAAATAATCAGTGTGATGCGATGGTCAAGACAATTCAACATTATCTTGGTCATTGGTTCCTGAACAAGTCGTCATGGCTTCAACTATTTTTCAACACATAATTTCATGTTTCTAAAATGCATATAACCTCGTTTAATATTGCTTCCTCAACCATGGTGGCGTGCGGATACGGTTCCTTGACAATCAAGTAAGAGAACCAAGGTGTATTATTCTTCCAACTTCCTTAAAAAAATTAGAAGAACCTAAATATATTATACAACCCATAAGAATGACTCACTCTTTGCATAAAATTCCATATTATATCAATATTATAACTAAGTCCGAAAAGCACTCACACAATCTCAATTGAATTGGTGTAACGATAGCATGAACTAGGTTTCGAGCAACATTTTCCATCCGTTCTTCAAACCTTGTCTATCGACATGACTGCATCGTATTCGCATGTCTTCACCATAACCCTCAATGAGTACATGACAACATAAATGAAGTCAAGAATATGCGATGATAATGACGTATTAAAAGATGGTTAACACAAAATGAAATACATCCAATATTTGAAAAGAAAGAATATGTATATTGTATATAGGGGTGTCATGATCGGATATTCGGTAGTTTGGATATCCGAACTTCGGATATCCGAAATTTCAGATACCTGATTTTCGTTATCCGAACTTGAAAAAATATTTATTATTTCATGATTTTAGAAAAAGAAATAAAGAAAATATTCTGGATATCCGAAGTATCCGAAAAATATAAAAAAAATAAAAATATGAAATATCCGAAATTTTGAATATTTCAGATATCGGGAATATAAAAAAAATTTCAAAATTAATATTCGAATCCGAATCCGAATCCAAAATTTATCCGAATTTTCGGATATCAGAAACTTCGGTTAATGCAGATTCAAAATTTTAAATAATTCTGGTTCAGCATTAGATTCAGTTTTTTAAGACCAATCATATCTCCTTTGTTACTATTCCATTTAAAATATAAACAAACAATTTTGAATTTTCCAAATGTTTTCTTATTGATTTCAACTTATCAAACCGGAGCGTTAAACTTAAAAGTTGAAAACCCAAAGAAATTTGTTTATTTCAGATCAGTCTCTCGCGAGACGAATCCAGTCCACACATTTCAAACCCTAGATCTCTCTCTGACTTTCCTCCGTCATGTCTTCCCGGCGGCTACTCGCCTCTCTCCTCCGATCCTCCATCCACCGATCTCCGACCAGATCTGCATTCTCCGGTAGAGCCGTTTCACGCACGCGCTCACAGTCTCACCCTTCCCCTACCGGCTACTTTCTCAATCGTGCAGTCAACTATGCTACTTCTGCAGGCGCAGCGCCGCCGCAGCCACCGGCTACTCCTCCAGCTAAAGGATCTCATGATGGAAAGATCACCGATGAGTTCACCGGCGCTGGTTCGATCGGACAGGTTTGTCAGGTGATTGGTGCGGTTGTTGATGTGAGGTTTAGTGAGGGATTGCCTCCGATCCTTACGGCTCTGGAGGTTTTGGATAACTCGATTAGGTTAGTTTTGGAAGTGGCGCAACATTTGGGGGAGAATATGGTTAGAACTATTGCTATGGATGGTACTGAAGGGCTTGTGAGAGGTCAACGAGTTCTCAACACTGGTTCTCCTATCACTGTAAGCGTTTAATATTTCTTTTATTTTCTAATTGATCATTGAAGATTCGAGTGTTCTAAAATTCTTTGTTTCCGAATCGGGGTGATATCAAAGACAACTTGAGCTTTCAGTCTATTGAGTAATATCTGTTCGCTAAGTTAGTAGGTAATAGAAATCAGCATTTCGTCATTTAACCGAAATCAGTAAATTGATGCGTTTATATGTCTGTAATCATTGTTCAATTAGGTTGGTATTGTATGATACACGAATGTAGGTTTAATTGTAGCTAAATTAATGAGTCATCTGCATACATTGTTACTATTTTTTTAATGGTATGGCCTTTTCACTTCTTAACAGTCACTTTATCATTTTCTCAGTTTTGTGCTTTATCTGCTTATCGTTGGTTCTTCTTATTAGTTACACAAGCTTGACAAACTTAAACTTTGAACGAGGGTTGACAATTTTGTAGTTTTCAAACTTAGGACACAATATGCATATGAAGATTACATTCGTTTCATGATTCTTTGCATTTGTTATTATAATGATAGGTACCTGTTGGTAGAGCTACCCTTGGTCGTATCATTAATGTTATTGGAGAGCCTATCGATCATAGAGGCGATATCAGTAAGTCTCGTGTTTCAAGTTGATATCATCACTCTCATCTATTCTTCTAGAACATCACCTTATTGTTATTCAACTCATTTCAACAGAAACCGATCACTATTTACCCATTCATAGAGAAGCTCCTGCTTTTGTTGAACAAGCAACTGAACAACAGATTCTTGTCACTGGTATCAAGGTATTTCATAAATGAAAACATACACAACTATTTAAATATTTCTTTCACTGTTTATGAAAAGTAATAATTTTTTTTATCTTATTTAGGTTGTCGATCTTCTTGCTCCATATCAAAGAGGAGGAAAGATTGGTCTGTTTGGTGGTGCTGGTGTAGGAAAAACTGTTCTTATCATGGAGCTTATTAACAATGTCGCAAAGGCCCATGGTAAAGTAGATTTTAATATTTTCTTTTTAAATTTGAATTCCTCAACTGCTTGACATATATTTTATAAACCATTCTTTATTTATTTTTTATCAGGTGGTTTCTCTGTATTTGCTGGTGTTGGTGAACGTACGCGTGAGGGTAATGATTTATACCGAGAAATGATGGAAAGTGGTGTCATCAAGCTAGGTGACAAGCAAGTACGTGTATTACAGTCTTATTTATTATTATTATATTTTGGTAACATGTTGACTAATTTTGAGGTTTTGACCATGTTATCTGATTATCTGTATATTCATGTTTATGTTATTTAGAGTGAGAGCAAGTGTGCGCTTGTCTATGGTCAAATGAACGAACCACCAGGTGCTCGTGCGCGTGTTGGGTTGACTGGTTTGACCGTGGCTGAACATTTCAGAGATGCTGAAGGACAAGATGTGCTTCTATTTATTGACAACATTTTCCGTTTTACACAAGTAACATTGTACTTAACAAGTTAACAACTGTATTGAACCTATGAAAGCGCGATCGATTAAATCTTGTTTGTGTATGATGCAGGCTAACTCTGAGGTGTCTGCTTTGTTGGGTCGTATTCCATCTGCTGTCGGTTATCAACCAACTTTGGCTACTGATCTTGGAGGACTTCAAGAACGTATTACAACAACTAAAAAGGGTTCAATTACATCTGTGCAAGCTATTTACGTGCCTGCTGATGATTTGACTGATCCAGCTCCTGCAACCACTTTTGCTCATTTGGATGCTACTACCGTGTTATCCCGACAGGTACGTCTCATATTTTAAGAATCAGACGAGTCACATAATGGTCAAAGTCGGATTGAGTTGACCCTTTGACCGGTATTTTTGTTTTTTGCTTCTTGAAGTTTCTGACAGTGTTTCAATTTTTACGTATGATTAAGAAAAGACATTGTTATGGTGACAACTTATTTTTAAAATACAATGATTATTACAAATTGGGTAATAGGTTTGAGTTTGAGCTGACGTGCAACCACTAATTTTCCTTTTTTTTTAATGATTTTACAATAGTTGATGTTTTAAGTATGATTTAGAACTATACTGTTAATGTGACAACATGGATTTTGTAAAAAAGGTTTATTAAGTGTCAAACGGGTGGGTTATCCCAAACCTTCTCTTCTTCTTTAAAAAAAAGGTTTTACAAAAGTTATTGTTTTATGCATAATGCATGCTAGTGTAACTGTTTTATTGCAATGATGAGCTACTATTTGAAATAAATTGTGGTAGATTTTAGAGACATTGAATACGTTTTGACCGACGGTAGACCCGCACTACATGTTCAACTTGTCTGAAATAATTCTTAAAAGTGTACCCGTTTAACTGTCAGGGTCAAATTACAACATAGATAACTTTTTTTATAAACGGGTTAAAATGGACCTCTGGTATGTGTTTATGACGGTATATATGTTAACGCAATATGTGATTATATTATTGTACAGATTTCTGAGCTTGGTATTTACCCTGCTGTCGATCCACTTGATTCCACATCGCGTATGCTTTCACCCCATATTTTGGGAGAGGAACACTACAACACGGCTCGTGGTGTACAAAAAGTTCTTCAGAACTACAAGAATCTTCAAGATATTATTGCAATTCTTGGTATGGATGAACTTAGTGAGGATGATAAGTTGACCGTTGCGCGTGCTCGCAAGATTCAAAGGTTTTTGAGTCAACCCTTCCATGTTGCTGAAGTTTTCACTGGTGCCCCTGGTAAATATGTTGAGTTGAAGGAAAGCATTGGTAGTTTCCAGGTAATTTTTTTTTTTTTGGCTAATTACTATATTTAATCATGAAATTGTAGCCTTAATGCACACCTTTATGTTTCTTGTTTTGTTGGCTAGTAAAATCACTTGTTTAACTCTAAGTTATAAATGATAAGAATTAATAACCTCTGAATGTAACTTTTATTTTATTTTATTTTGTATAGAAACAGTTAAATTTTTTATAACCATTTTGTGCAATTTACATGGTGTTTTTTTTCAAAAGTTTTTAATTAGGTTTTTGCTTAAATGGTACAGCATAGTGACTTAGTATAAGCCTGGCAAAACGGGTGGGTCGGGTTAATGGTCAAAATGAGCTCTTATATGTAATTATTATCTTTACTCATATCGTTCCTGGTTTTAAACAGGGAGTTTTGGATGGAAAGTATGATGACTTACCAGAACAATCATTTTACATGGTTGGTGGAATCGACGAGGTTATTGCTAAGGCTGAAAAGATTGCCAAGGATAACGCGTAGAACATGCATACGCGTTTACTTGAATAATTTGTTGATTTTGGTGGTTGGTGCATGGGTTGGGAGTTCTACTTCCAGAAAACTTGATGTACTGGGATTATTTTAAATGTTTTGTTAAGTTGTGTTTTTTTGATAGAGAAGGTTGAACCTTCTGGCCAAAAAGATCTCTCTTGTTTTATGGTCAGATAATAACGGGGGACAATTGTTGGGATTGTATATTATATACTTGCTATATATTATTATGGTATTTTGAATGATTTTAAATGTCTATGTGACAGAGCATGGTTGGATGCTTATAAGCAAGGTAATTTATAAACTAGTAAATTGTCAATTTTGTCCATGTGATTTGGGCACAATTGCCAGCTTCATTCAAAATAATTGTTTTATCATCTGGTCCATGTAACCAGTTTGTCATTTGAATAAAAAGTTAACTGAATTTACATCAGTAAATTGTCATATGTAACATTTCACTGAAATTACATATTTTATTAAAAATTAATCACTAGGAGTTTTTTTAGTATTTTTTTTATACAAAAGTGACGAAATAACATTTAAAAGTGAATTTATTTTAAAAAAGGAAATACGTCAGTCAATCGTATGCATGGTTGTAAAAATTCCGATTACCCTTCAATTAATAACCAATTAATCGCTAATCCTCTTCTGACCGATTAATGATTGATTATCATTAATCAATCTCATCGGTCAAAATAGATGATCTTCAACATCGTGATTTTAGTTAAAACTTAACCAAATGTGGTCACAATTGAACAGAACTTGTGATAATTACATACTTTGACTTATTTATATGAACTTTGAAATATTATATTCATATTACTATGATTATATATAAAGTTTTTAAGAATTGCATATAGAACTTCCAATCCGATTAATCCCGATTAATCCTTAGTCCTCACCTCGCCGCTCGACTAGTGTCTAGTGATTTCTACAACATTGATCGTATGTTCAACAACGTCCTAAAAGTTGGTCTTTCAAAAACATCTTAATTTGGTGGATCAAACAATAGTTTGATTTCTTCCGTAAATAAACTATCCTTAGTTTTGCTAGTTTTCTTATTATCTATAATAAACCATGTTTGTATTTAATTCCATCTTGGCCTCATTGCAATTTGGCAATAGAATTATACATGAAATTTACGGCTACTGTTCTGTCATTGAATTTAATATTTTATTATGCATGTAACAGTATATAAGTTGAATAAATCAAAATATTTTTGGAAAATAATTTATTTATTCATAACTATTTTTCCGTTATAATACTCCTTCATGTGTTTCAAAGTTTGAGGTGGTCATAAAAAGTCGTTGAAACCGTAAAGGGGGTACTGGGGCGCAAGGCAAAACTGCAAAAGCCAAATTAGGTAAATGTCCTAAATGCCCTCACATTGCCACTATTCCGAATACTCATCCAAAACACGACTAAGATTTTGTTTGGCTCTAGAAACAAGTGTTGTCGCCACCTATTTCTTAAGATTGTTGGTTTATTAACATTATGCAAGATACTTTGCAATTCGGTTATGTCGGTTTTTTTGCTAAATTGTAAGTCATTGTTATAGACTAAAAGTTGAACCAAATCACACCATTCTTAGAGGTTCAACTTCTATTTGGTTTCATGAGTTTAGTTCATTTGGTCTCTATAAAGAAAATGTAGTCAAAATAAAAAGAGATTATCTTAGCACAATTAATGCTTAAAAGACCGGGTTTGGTATCATATTGCTAGTGTTATATTATACAATAAGAATTAAAAGACCAGATTTAGTATCATACTGTCAGCAAAACCTAATAATGTGTGTAACTAAACTTAAAACTCATCAAGTTCTAATAAGATACAAAATTTTTAGTCAATATCCTACAGTCCGTTTAACTTTCTTCAAAAGCATTTCAAGTATAAAACATAAACCAGATTACTGGGTATGCCTTGAAAATTTATAAATTCCGGACAAAAAGAAAATAACCACTGTGTAACTTACGTAAATGTGAGATACGTTACAACATTCAATGTTTGACGATGAGCCCGGTTATGATCACATACTGGCCAATGTTGAACGAGACTTCCCCGTTTAACTAGGGGGTGCGTTACAACATTCAATGTTTAACTAGGGGGTGCGTTACAACATTCAATGTTCACCATAAAAAAATACAAAACATAAACCAGATTATTGGGTACGCCTAAAAATTTATGAATCCCTAACAAAAAGAAAAAAACCACTGTGTAACCAAAGTGAAACTGTCAAACCATGTACACTCCTAAGGGTGGGGGGAGTGGTTTGAAACTAGGCAAAACTACCTTGAAAAATACCCAATCACACTATGCCACATCAAACCCTCCAACTACCCTGAAAAGTACCATAAAGTAGTGGCAATGGTACCCTAGAAACTAAACTACCCGAAGTGTGGTCAATACGTGGGTAACGGTCGAAAATGGAGATGCCGTATCAGCGAAAACTTGCCGATAAAATCATGTTTGCCGATACCGAAGCATAGCCGCAAGAAAATGGAGTGGTTGCCGATCGATAACTTGGTTGCCGAAGGAGTTGCCGAACTCCACTCCTAACACCTAAGTATTATATTTCTTGTATGAGATACTAAATACTGAAGACCACAAGGACACATGTATGATTTTAAATGAAAGCATTCCAAACCCATCCTGCGTTTGCCACCTCATTTTTTGACTTGTCACCATCACTGCTTTAATCTATTGTTCGGAAAGATATTTTATATAAAAATATATTAAAGTTCAAAATTTTAAAAAGTTTTAATATGTTGTGGAAGTTGTAAAAGATTTGAGACTATTCATGGGGTTGTTAAAGGGGATTAGTTATCCCAACATATTTTTAACATAATTGTAATTGTTATTGCATATAAATAAAATGAGTAACATTCTAGTGTTTGTAACTTTTAACATTTTCAATTCACATTTAACAAAAATTATCCATTATGGTTCATGTTCCAACGAATGTCGTTCCCAATGTAATGCATCCATTGTTTCCTTAGTTTGCACACACTTAGTTTATCACTTTTATTCTTTAACTTATCATATAACGTTTCAATAACTTAAAACATGAAATATTAGATACGATTTATGTTAAGGGTGATTGTTAAAATCTACAAACCTGAAGGACGAAATCTGTAGTAGACTCTAAATATATAATAAACAGATAGTCATCGAGTAAGGTTTTAATTGTTTTTAGATTATCTTATGTATAACTAATATGTCGTTCAATTAAAATGAGTTTAACTCACATGGTAAAAAATCAAAACTTCAATCTTGACATAAGTGTATTTTGTGTTGTTAATGATTATATCAGTGATGTTGAAGCATTTGCGGTTTAAGAAAAAACTAAAAATATATTATATTAGTTATATTTTTTTATTTTAAATCCGCGTCAGCAGGAGAAGGCGAGAACAAATTAATTTTTATAATTAAAGGAATTGGAATATTTGGAAGTGAATACGTGGCCTCGGGTATGGACCTTACTGGTCTGACAAAGCTAAAAGAATTTGGATAATGTTGGCCTTTTGGGCTCCGAGATTATGTGAAGGTCCAAACCAAGAGGGTTTAGTGATTTACTGTAAGCCCATAGTGTTTACTAAAATTATAAGTTTATAAAAATAAGTTTACTGTAAGCCTATAGTGTTCACTAAATTACAAGAAATGTTTATAAGGGAATCATAAAAAAAAGAAACTGAGGAAACATTTATGGACAGTTGATTTTTTTTGTACTGAATTATTTTTTTTGTATTGAATTATTTTTTTGTACTCGATTATTTTTTTGTACAAAAAATGAACGGTCCACAAGTGTTCTCAGTTCTCCCTTTTTTATGGTTCCCCAATGAATCTTCCCCTATACCAACTTTAAATAGATGGATTAATATCATAATTTTAACATGCTTATTTGTATTCATGGAAAACAATTATAACTTTGATAGGTCAACCGCCAGAAAACATCTAACACCATTGACCTATGTAACTCGTATACGAGTCGTGCCGTGTAGGTGTAAGTGGCGTTAAAATGACCGCTGGTGGTGTCCAAATAACAAGGGCTTTAGATTTTGGTTACGTCGTAAGTTCTTACTACGTAACCGTATTGTATTGGCCTTTGGGTCCGTCGTTATGGATTTTAGGACAATGGGGCAACATACACCTTTGTTATGCTCTTATAAAATGTGGGTTTCATGCTAATGACGCAAACTAGACCTTTATTATGCTCGAAATGTTCTCATGTTTAAAATATGATGATTTAGGGTGGGATGGAACCCTTTGAACTCACAACTAATGATAGCTTGAATTAGAAACAGAATCTAAAAGAGAAGGAAAATGATTTCATCAACAAGCTAACCGTTTATTGAATTCGTTCGACTGATCTTATAGCCGTTATCTAACAACCTAACGGCTTAACAACTTTTACAGAATTAGTCCCTCTACAATCTATTATTAACTATTCTAACTCAAACTATCTTTTAAACGTAACAATACTTCCCTCCCATTTTGAGATTTTTGACCTAAAAAATTACAAAACAAAATCCGGAAAACGAAGTTGAAAATCATCCAAAAATTCCCATGTGGAATCTGCAATTGAAAGTGACGACCAATGAACCAGCACTTTAATAGCAGCTCGATTGCCTCTGCGAACCATTTTACGATCCAAAATTGCACGAGGTTGAAGATGAAAACGGGGAGCTGAAGGTAAAGGAGTAATTTGAGAAATAGGACCATGAACAGGTTTGAGTAGTGATACATGAAAAGTAGGATGAATCAAAGACTCGGGTGGAAGATCCAACTTATAAGCACAACTTCCAAATTTCTCCAATATTAAAAACGGACCATAAAATCGGGGAGATAATTTCTGAATGGAGTGAAGTTTTAAAGATTTCTGAACAAAAGGTTGTAATTTCATATAAACCCAATCACCAATTTGGAAAACACGATCTGTACGATTCATATCAGCTATTTGTTTCATACGATTGCGAGCACCATTTAGATTGATTTTAAGTTGTTGAATCATAGCTTTACGATCACGATGTAAATCTTCCACAGCAGCAACTTGAGTATCACCCAATATGTATGGCATGTGAACTGCAGGTTTAAAGCCATACAAAGCTTCATGTGGTGACATCTTTATAGCTGAATGATACGTTGAATTATACCACCATTGCGCCAAAGGAACCCATTTCACCCATTGATGTGGAGCATCCATTGTCATAGCGCGCAAATATGATTCCAAACATCTGTTTAAAACTTCTGTTTGACCATCAGATTGAGGATGGTAAGCGCTGGTAAAATTCAAAGAAACTCCCAAAAGTTTCATGAAATCACGCCAAAAGTGGCTGATGAATAATGGGTCTCTATCAGACACAATGTTCGTGGGACATCCTTGTAATTTATAGATGTTATACAGGAACACTTGTGCTACTGTAGCTGCAGTAAAAGGATGACCTAAAACCATGAAATGACCATATTTGGTTAATCGATCAACAAGAACAAAAATGGTATCTTTTCCGTTTACCTTTGGAAGATCAGATATAAAATCCATTGAAATATCAGTAAAAATGGATTTTGGAATTGGTAATGGATTTAATAATCCTGGGGTTGCAATGGTTTCGTATTTGATTTGTTGACAGATGTGACATTCTTTAACGAATCTGTTAACATCTCTTGAACAACCCTTCCAATAAAACAATTCTTTGACTTTGACCAATGTAGGTTTGAATCCAGAATGTCCTCCCAACACAGATTGTAACACCCCGCTCCCCGGCCCCCGGTCTCCGACCGGTCCAGAGGGCGGTGCGTCACTAACCGGGTCAGTCAAACGGCAGGATCG
>WOUH02000006.1:8328629-8341906 GCA_009936405.2 Stevia rebaudiana
TATAAACCAACTATTCTTTGCTCATCCAACCAATGTGGGATGGATAGACATCCATTCACCACATATATTTCCAACACTTAACACCTGCAAGAAACGGTAAGAACTCTACCTTCTAAACTCCTATCTGGTTATTTTCGTGGCTACATGCTTATATCTCTAGCTTATCACAGATCTGAAGATCCCGGTGTTTGTAACTTCTTTGGAGGTAGTGATGATGTTCGAACATACCGTGTAGCTGTGACTCTCTAGATTTCCTTCCATACGAGTGCTAGCCGGAGAATTTTCCGGCTGACTAGAAGAGCGTGTGGTGAAGCTCGCTACAAAGAGAAAAGATAAAGAAGGAAGAGAACTGTTTTGGCTTAAAAGTCAATATTTTATTATTTCGTATTTCTTTTTCCAGCTTGCTCTGTATTAAGTACTGTACCCCTGATCATGACATCACTTTTATCTACCCTACTATCTAGATTTATTTAAAGCTAATTTTTTTTAATTTGTTTAAGGGTGGGGGGATTGGTTTGTATTTAGGTAAAACTACCCTGAAAAATACCCAATCACACTATGACACATCAAACCCTTCAACTACCCTGAAAAGTACCATAACGTAGTGGCAATGGTACCCTAGAAACTAAACTACCCGAAGTGTGGTCAATACGTGGGTAACGGTCGAAAATGGGGATGCCGCATCGGCGAAAACTTGCCGATGAAATCATGTTTGCCGATGCCGAAGCATAGCCGCAAGAAGATGAAGTAGTTGCCGATCGGTAACTTGGTTGCCGAAGGAGTTGCCTAACTCCACTCCCAGCACCCTAAGGGCATGATAAAAGCATAGAAAATACACAAATAAATAAACTTAAGCTAAGTGAGGTCACATGTTTAAGACCAGACCCTAGCGGTTGTTAAGTGGTTTTACCACGTTACTCCTAAGTGTTGAGTGAGTTTGGTTGGATACAAGGCTCGACAACACCTGGCCCTTTGCATCGGGAGGTTGGTAGCGGACTGCGAGTTTTCTCCTTAGCGGGTCCGAGGGACTCACCCGAACTAAGAAAATGTTGCCGTTGATTCCACTTTCCACTTTCGTCTTTAAAAACAAACAAATAAATATATATAACCGATGCTATATTATTAAATTTGATTAGTGAACTATTTGTCACTATTTACCATCAAATTGATTCTGTAAAAATGTTGGACGATAGTAAACGGCACAATTCTGTGTGGGGACACATTGACGGAGTAACAACGGTTACTTACAACACATCACCGTCAAACCCAGTATATATGAACCCGACCCGAATAGTCAAACCACCCACCACTCAAGTCAAACAAAAGCCTGTGCAGTGTGCACCTCGGTATCCAAACCACCACCCATCCTTTCAAACCCGCCACGTGGTTCACTCTCATTGGCCAACGCTCAAGAATCCAATGACCTACTTTTCTCATTCTATAAAACCAAACGACGCCGCATCCACTTTCGTCTCATCCCTTTGCTTCTCACTCCCGCAACGTCGAAATGGCGCCAAAAGCAGTAACTGTAACTTCTCCGGCAATATTTCCGGCAGTTTTTGCCGTTTTTACTGTTTTCCTTCTATTGTCAGCCACCGTCACCGCGCATGACTACTCCGATGCTCTCCGGAAATGCATTCTCTTCTTCGAAGGTCAGCGTTCCGGCAAACTTCCGTCGGATCAGCGCGTAAAATGGCGCGGTCATTCGGCATTGCACGACGGAGCTTCCGCCGGGGTAACTATTTCATTCTATTATTTTTTGTATACTTTTAACGATCTAGTGAAATGTAGCTTTATTGTTGATCTTTCACACCTTCAAGTCTTCAACAAATTAGTTATCTATTGTTACTATAGTTCAGTCAGCACTCACAACCTTGTTTTTAAGTCAAAATCGTGATTTCATGATTGTGAAACTTGCAGGTTGATTTACGCGGCGGATACTACGACGCCGGAGACAACATCAAATTCGGTTTTCCGATGGCGTTTACGACGACAATGCTCGCCTGGAGTGTGATCGATTTCGGTAGAATAATGGGATCTGAGCTTGAAAATGCTGTTAGGGCAGTGAAATGGGGAACAGATTACTTACTGAAAGCAACTGCAACAGACGGCGTCGTTTACGTTCAAGTCGGAGATGCTAAATCGGACCACAGCTGCTGGGAGCGGCCGGAGGACATGGATACGCTGCGTACGGCGTATAAGATTGATCGGAACCACCCTGGATCTGACGTGGCAGGGGAGACCGCCGCCGCGTTGGCCGCTGCATCGATTGTTTTCCGGTCACGTGACCCTACGTACTCTCGTATCCTTCTCAACCGTGCTGTTAAGGTCCGTACGTTTTTATATTTCTTATTTTTGTCATAACATGAAAGTAACGTTTCATATGTTTATCATGTGTGCCAATTGTTACTTGGATTGTTCACATGTATGAAAATGGGTAAAATCATGTGAATGTTATATCTACTAGTGATAAGATATATTATCTAAATATAGTGTATTTAAATATCAATTTGATTGCTATATAGAATATTTTAATCAAATAAAGCGCAATTATACTCATCAAATAGATATTTTTGCATAAAATCTAGCCACTTTTACGCTGATTAGCCTTAAAATTTGTACTGACCATAAATTACAATTTCATTATTAACACAAATCTTAGCCACTATTACACTAATAAAACATGAGTTAAATTAGACTAGTAACTGATAACATATTTAAACGTGTTATAATTGTCACACGATGTCACTTTTGAGCCAATTAGACATTGGCATCTACCATTTTTTGTACCAATTAAAGTGACAATTCGTAACTCATTGACACGAGTCAGGAGCAAAAGTAGCTAAGTTTAAAACAAAAATGCCTATTTTTTTATACATAGGTCAAGTTAATAAATTAAAAGAAGTTAATTTGGGTAATGTTTAGTCATTGACATATTTGCGGTAATTGTGCTCCAATGTTTCTAAAATAATTTTCAAGAACAGCAAATTCTTTTCACAGATTTCATTCATTCTGCATGCATCATCGTAGACATTTACTTCGAATGCAAGTATGCAACAAAACTCTAATCTTTTGTGCACATCATATCAACAACATTTACTGTTCTACCACATCAAATGCTTCTTGGTCAATGTGATCATAATTCAGTTAATAATAGTTTCATATCAGAAATAAATTCACTTTTTTGACTATTATTTATAGCAATCGGGCCCCAAACGGACCATTTTTCTGGCAACTTTAACGCTTCCCAAAGCTGTTTATTTATCCTTCCTTTACTTGCATCTTCATTAGGTCTTCCGGTTTGCTGACACTTACAGAGGTGCATATAGCAATTATTTGTACTCTGCTGTTTGCCCGTTTTACTGTGACAACAACGGTTATCAGGTATATTATCATCTAATGCATCCTAATTATATATAATATATTATAATCACTAAACTTGATCAACATCTACTTGTAAAGTTCAAAAGTTTCACCATACACGACTTTAGTATATCAAATTTGGATTAAAAGTCTTATTATACATGACTTTCGTATATCAAATATTATATTTTCATGCAATATTTGTATTAACGAATTTAGCTTTTATAGGATGAGTTACTATGGGCAGCAGCGTGGTTGCATAAGGCATCAAGAAGACGACAATACAGAGAGTATATTATACGAAACGAGGTCATATTACGGGCAGGAGATACTATTAATGAATTTGGTTGGGATAATAAACATGCTGGCATCAATGTTCTCATTTCAAAGGTACATAAAAAAGAAACTTTAGTATATATAATTTACTCGTACAATGAAAGTACATGTTATATAATTTACTGGTTAACTGTTATTTATTTAAAACCACAATTAACGAGTGTAATTATTTTTATTAGGAAATATGTTAACTTTTGGTACTTTTTTTAATTAACTCTTATCTTACCAAAATTTTGTCTTATGTGTCTTGATATTCCTTATACTCAATCTAGTGTCTATTGTTATATACCCCATACACTAATACCTTTTAGGTGTCAGCAAGTCACATGGTTTCTTAATTTTCTATTGCATAAATCATGTTTATTTCTAAAGTGGAAAGGATATGTGGGTCCCATATCTAAATGGGCCCTGGACTTCTGGCCCAATTTCTCACTAGAATCGGTCAAATTGTCAAAATCACTATCTTTTGCTTATTATTTTCTGTGTTGTCCAATGTCCATCCATCAATCCCTTAAAGATTTAAAACTGTGACATGTGTATCTTTTTAATTATTTATTTAATGCGTGAGAGAATGAAAGTGAGATAACTAATTATATAACCGTATTATGCGTTATAATCCAAGCCAAAAAAACATGTCTGTTTATGTATATTCTGTCTTTATTTTTAAATAGGATGTGACTAATGCAACAAGTTTAGTACCCGTTAAAGTTTAGGTTTTTGTGGGTCACGTGATGGGACCCACATGGGTACCAATAGTCACTAATTTTCTGCTACAATGCATGTGCATAAAGGCAATGAAAGGAAGAGGGTATTATTGACAATTTCTATTTACTTCCAAATTGCCATACTTTTATGGATACATGTAATTAGTATTCCTTCATAAATAAGTAGACTGATAGTGACATCACTTAAACTGGATAAAGATTTTAGATTATTGTATCACACAGACACACATATCTCATTCCCATATCATACGACAATCCACCCATGTGCATTCTTTTCTCTTAGATTCTGCTAATAATTAATCATAATTATTAATTATTAATTACTATTATAATATGTTTATGCAGGAAGTATTGATGGGAAAATCACCTGATTTAAAATCATTTCAAAACAATGCTGATGCTTTTATATGTTCGTTATGTCCTGGTACTCCACATCTTCAAGTTCAATACTCACCAGGTTTGTTTTCTCATAAAATTATGTTAGAAATTAATTACTCATTTAACAAAATTAGCATATCAAATTGAACTCGTGTATGTATTTGTGTATAAAATGAATATATTTGGCAATAAAATATAGTTATACTACTAAAGATTCACGTATCTTATGATTATGTGTTTCTTTAAATGACCTTAGAGGTATGTATATTGTTTAAATTTTTTGAGATGATTATTGTTTATTTATTTTGTAGTTTTGATTTGGTAAAAAAATAGGTGGATTGATATTTAAAGCTGGAGGAAGTAACATGCAACATGTAACTTCACTGTCTTTCTTACTGCTAGCCTATTCTAACTACCTTAGTCATGCGAATCACGCGGTGACATGTGGCGGTAAATCAGCTTCCCCTGCTCTTCTCAAAGATTTGGCCAGACGACAGGTAATTAAATTTTATTATTAATCTTTATTACATGGTAAAAATATTTAACTAAGATGAATTTAATAAATTTTACTTGAGTCAAATATCTAAAATATGAAGATAAAACAGATCTTATGATGTGAAATTGATGTTTGGTTGGGGCGGGTCACGGGCGCTTTGAAATAACCCATCCGTTGGGTCCCATGATCATGACTTGGGTTTCTGCCAAATGGGTGGTGGTAGTTTTATTTGGGCCCATTTTTGAAACGGGTCCAAGAATAACGGTTATAAACTTTTAATGTTGGATCCGATTCATGTTTGTTTAATCTTTGTTAACCAAAATTTGTTCCGGTTTTTAAAAAATCCAATTTGAGCACAGAGCACCTCTAGGCCCACATGTGATTGTATAGGTTTATTTATTTATTTTGTTTTTTTTAAATATTTTATCATTCATGAATCACCATTAACCTCAATTCAATATTAAAAAAAGCCCAAAAGTATGTTTTATTTTTTTTTATGTAAACCTGATTCGTAAGCTCACCTGATCGACTAACTACTATAATTTTGTGGTTAATATTAATAAAAATATATTTGTTTTTTTAATAAAAAGATTGAATTGTTGTTAAACTTGAACTGATATTATAACATTACTTAAATCTAGTTAATACTAATTATTTAAAAATAATCCAGACTTTTTATAAATTCCTAGAAACAAAGTAAAAAAGAGTATTACTTTCTATTGTAACCTCTGTTATTAATTATTATTTTATTCAAGCCCAATATTTCCTTCATTTCACAGGTGAACTACATACTCGGGGATAATCCGATGAAAATGTCTTACATGGTTGGATACGGGGCCCGTTACCCACAAAGGATCCACCACAGGGGTAGTTCATTACCATCGGTTAGTGTTCATCCGTCTCACATAGGATGTAAAGCCGGGTCCCGTTACTTCTTGAGCCCAGACCCAAACCCAAACGTGTTGGTTGGAGCGGTGGTTGGTGGGCCCAACACCACCGATGCGTTTCCGGACTCTAGACCTTTCTTTCAGGAGTCAGAGCCCACGACGTATATAAACGCACCGTTGGTGGGACTATTGGCCTTCTTTGCAGCCCATCCTTGATTTAAAAACTAAAAGTGGTGGAATGAGTAGTGGTGCGCAAAATGGTCACCCGCCCTAACTTGTTTAATTGTATTACCGTTATAATTAGCGGTTATTAATGATTTAATGTTGTTTTCCAGAATGAAAAAGTTGCAAATGTATTTACTATTTTTGAATCTATGATATCCGTCATGGTATGTTTTCTAGTTTTGGTAAAATTCCCGAATTAAGAAAGCATTGTTTATGTAGATCAGTATTTGTATTATGTGGCTCAAGCATTAAAAATGTAACTTATGTCTAATTTGGTAGTTTAATTGAATTCATTTTGCTAAGCATGACGGTTACCTTAATAAAGATTTGGTTGTTTTCATCAATATTTCTTACAGTTGATTTTATTCTCCTACAAGATTTGTGAACATGGAAATGATCTTATTTTTTAAGTAATAAAGTCTGACTTTTGATCATTCTATAAAAAATTAGTTTAATAGAACACGATTTGAGTTTTTATAAAGCAACCGGACTCTATTAATTTGCTTTACACAAAATTAGATATAAAAACTAGTTTATTTTTCTTTCAAAATGGATTAATTTTAGATTAGTGTGTGACAAAGCAATACAGGCAGGCCGTCTTAACCATTTTAAAGCCTCAAAACATATTTAAAAACTTGAAGTTAGGGGCCCATTGGTAAAAAGTTATATTTTACAAAATATGATCGTGTTCATGAAAAAATAGTTAACTAGCTAACACAGTAACAACACATGTTATGTTATGTGAAATACAAGCACCGTCACATAAACACAGTAATACAATCCTCACCCTCAGCATGTTTTCAAATTTTAATGTAATAAAACATACCATAAGATAGGAACAAATATAGCAAAGACAGAGAATCCAGTAGCTACCATATTTATGCTCACATCTAGAAACCAAATTGATTATTGAGTAAAATGCAATTTGAGTCCATAAGGTTTGAGGGCGCTAGCACAATGAGTTTCCACCGTGTCTAATTTTCACCCTAAGTCAATGTAAAATGACATATTTCCTTCTTTTTTAACATTAAAGAAACAGAATTTAGCATCAGCAACTCCGTTCACAGCAATCAAAAATCACGGGGACTCATGGTACAAACTAGACGTGTGAACATACCATATGTATAAACGACTAATGAAAATGCATCAACCCAGAAGGACGGTGGAAGTTGAGCTTGAAAGAGCAATGCCAAGCTAGTTTCGACAATATGTCGATACTTGCGATCAATCCGACCATTTTGATGTGGTGTATACGAGCATGACAATCGCTGAAAGGTGCCATGAGTTGCTTAAAAAATGGGCCGGACATGATGGTTAACAAATTCATATATACCCTCAAAACATTATAGAAGTTTGCTTTTAAGCGTAATGGGTAAAGCCAACAAAAACGAGTGATCATCAACAAATGTGACATAATATCGGTAATTATTAGTATACACAACCGGCGAGGGTCCCCATAGATCGCAATGGATAAGATCTAATGGACACTTGGGTGTTGTAAATGAGTGCTTAAGCATTGAAATTAATCAAACATGGATCTTCATGAACACAAATGAATCTTCTGTATTAATCGTTGAATTGTGTAAACCTTTTTAGATAAACCTATTTCATGGGTTACATGCGATTGATGTATCGCATAAGACAGAGAATTTTGTAGTTGGAATTAGATTTTGATGATTGTTCTGTGATCTTGTTCTTCGATAGTCCTTCCGTAACCCAACATATTCATATGAAATTGATCGAGAGGAATAATACATCATAAATGTCATACTATGGTAATATAAAACCAACATAGCCCGTATAAAAGCCAATAGAGCCCGATGACGAATATTCCAATTAGTCATATCCAAATCAAATGATTAGAAGCCCAGTTATCAATCAATTTAAAGCAGCCCAATTTAATTAACTATAAGCTTAACCGAATAATTAAAACCAAACTGATTATCCAGGCCCAAATAATATTAATCTTAAACGAGCTTACACTCTCATGTCACCTAACTAGATTAATCAATAATATTATTATCAAGATACACAAGTCAATGCAATATAATAAACTATATGTTTTTCTGTTGGAGATAATATTTGTTTGAATAGATAATTACAAGTTTGAAGGTTTTTGAGTTTAAGTATGAGTCACGAGTATTTAATTATTAGTTTCATTCAATAATTATTTGTTCTTAATATTTGTAATCTCTTGATAGCCATTAATTGATATCAGAGCATCAGAAAATATTCGTTGACTGCCTGGGAGTTGGTACGACAGTTAACGAAGAATCAAGATTCAAAAGTATATTTTGGTCGTCGACATATTTAGTTGCTGAAGCTTAGTGGAATTTGTTTGTATCCTTTGCACACGTACCAAGAAGGCAAGAAAGCATTTATTTTGGATGTTTCTTTGAGAAAATCAAGTTTAATTGTATTTACTAAAGAGAAGTAAGCTTACGTACATTGACCGATACAAGTAAAAAAAGAAGAAGGATCTGTCGTATTTAGACTTCGATTGATTGATGTGAGCAAGGAGTTGGCATAATTCTAATGGAGTAGTGAGAAAGCAACTGTGCTTTTGAAACCATATGATATAAATCTTTTTATTAGCAGAGCAAGAACCCTGATCTGTTGTGACCAGTGAAAGAGCAAGAACCTTATTCAGTTTTGATTAGTGAAGAGCAAGAACCCTGATCACGTTTGATCAGTGAAAGAGCAAGAACCGGAATCATACGTTTCTGGTTGGAAAGAGCAAGTTTGAGCAATACAAAGAGCAAGAGAAAGTAAGCAAGAAGAGAAAGATATGGCGGATCAAAACAACGCGTTGGTTCGTGAGCAAGGGAATGTGACACTTCAGTGTCCAAAGTTGATAGAATCGAACTACACCACGTGGCCGATTCTTATGGTGCAGATTTTGAAGGCGTATAGCCTTTGGGAAGTAATGAATGCAGCGGAAGGAGTAGAAGTGGGTGAAAAGAAAGCATCTACAACTAAAGCAATGATTTTTCAAACTTTTCCCGAAGATATTTTGATGCAGGTGGCTCAATATTCAAGTGCAAAAGAGGTATAGAATTCTATTACGGTTCGGTATCTAGGAGCGGATCTTGTTCAAAAGGCTCGATTACATACGTTAAGGAGTGAACTAGAAAGTTTGAAGATGAAAGATAATGAAAGTGTAGATGAATTTGCGGGCAAGTTGAGCGGTTTACGGGCTAAGTATAGAAGTCTTGGCTCACAACTTAAGGATAAGGTACTAGTAAGGAAGTTGCTCAACTCGGTGTCAAAGAAGTTTTTACCTATCATAGCTTCTATTGAGCAATATTCGGATGTTGATAGGATGGTGTTTGAGGAAGCCATGGGAAGGATAAAAGCATTTGAGGAACGTCTTAAAAGTTTTGATGCACCTGAAGAGAATGATCAAAGCAAGCTTCTTTTGGCCAGTACAAACAGTAACAAGGTTGACGGATCGGAAAGTTGGCACTATGGCAAGGGTCGAGGTGGTGAAAATCAAGGTCGTGATGATGGAAATCATGGTCGTGGTGGAGGAAGAGGAGGACGTGGAAGAGGTCGTAGAGACCGAAGTGAGTTAAGATGCTATGAATGTGGAGAGTTTGGTCTCTTTGCTTATGAGTGCACTAAGTGGAAAGCTAAAGATGAGGAAAAAGATGAAGCTTAGGGCATGTCCTGTATTTCAGTTTGTGAATACGTAGGATTAAGGTTAAGGGCTGTTACGGAAGTGTTCAAGTTTTGGCTTATGGGCCAAGATTTTTGTCAATACTTCGAGTGCATGTCGCAGGTTCTTGGTTCTTATTTTAATGTATGTATTTTATCTTGATACGACGTCCTGTACATATGATATAATATCTGATGGTACTTATTAATTAATTCATCATTTCTTCTTTTGTTCTTGAAATATATATATATTTTTTTCTCTGTGTGTAGTTTTTGTTTTGCATGTGTTTGTCTTACATTCAGGTGTTTCTTTATAAGCAACATCTTTCTAGTGCATGTACATCTCACTCTTCTTTGATCCTAACATTACTTTTACGATGAGATAAAAATTTTCTGGATACGGTTATTTGTTTGTTTATTTTCGTTAGTGTATTTTGTTTTTTTCTTAATTAAATCTTATTGATTTTGTGGTCAACAATATAATAAACTTAGGTATGAGATTTAATTATTTATTACGCACACCATTTTCAATATTTTTTTAAGGTTTTTCTTCTGGTTTTAAGTTAAACCACCACTACCCATGATTTGCAACCACAAACTCTAGAGATGTGGGTCAAGTTACACGGAATATTGATTTAAAGACCAAAAATACGGTATCTGATATGATAGAATTTATATCAATATAAAGAAAGTATGCCTGTATGAGTAGGGGATGTAGGGTCAACTTGAAAGCGTTTGAGTTGTGCATGTATTAAGCTAAAAAAAAAATGATAATTTGTATAGGCCACTAAGTCTGAGAATCCATATTTGTCATTTTTTTTAAAAATAGAGTACTAAAGTGTCATTTTCGTCCTTGAATATTTTTGTTATTTTCATCTAAAAAGTTTTTTTTTTCTCATTTGTAGTCTTAATAATTTGTGTACGTTGTTTAGGATAACAAAAACGCCCAGTGATATCTTAATACCGGTATTTTTTGCCATATATTTTTGTGAAAATTGGTTATATTATCTTTTCCAATCGGATTCCTAAAAAATTCTGCCTAGACATTAACAATTTTCATTAGATCATTTTTGTTAACAAGAGTGTATGTTCCAAGTTCTATATATTTGTGCTTCAATACATCATCAAGGCATATTATGGGGCATTTGAATAAATTCCATTCTTAATTATATCTAATTTTCGCAATAGAAACACATTCCTTTTCCATGGCTTGAGTTTGTCGATAAGTCATGACGTTTTATCACCTTCTCATTAGGATTTTAAAGAATTCCAACCAGTAGAACATACTTTTTAAAATAATTTAAAATGTTCGCGACAAGACATATTAGCGAACGTTCGTTTCTAGGGCAAGCCATTTTCGAATAAAAGGTAGAAAAGTCGCCAAAATTAACAAGAAATTGTTGTAACTTTTATGACCAGTTGATGTTCTAATGCATCAATGTTGGTATATATATATGAGAATATTAGGACAAAATGCCACGAAGAAAGTGATGATACTATTCATTTGGTATCCTTTTGTAAACAACTAGTTAATTATATGTGTACTTACATGTATATATGCTACATGTACATGCATTCAAATCAACGATTATGGCCAACAAGCTAGCTTCAAATGAAAGCTCGGTATAAAACTTTGTAGGTGTTGTAGTTTGGAACACCTCGGATATCTCATCGAACCGTGTATTTATAATTTTCGAATTGAAATATTTTTTTATGCTATCAAAATCTCAGAATTTTATCAAAACTTGTTTTACGGTTAAAGACTTAAAGAGTCATCACTAATTTATATGAAACAACACTAACACTTACTAAAAATAAAGATGAATTGCACCAAGTCCAAATGTTGCAGCTTTGTTGGATTTAATTCCTGTTTGAAATGTTATTACAAAGTTAATCTCAAAATTGGATTGTTAGCTACATAAAAAGTTCATGAAGATGGAAACAAATTGAGAAACATGAGTTTATATTCACCATGCATCAAGACTATTTTAGTTAAACATAAAAAAGATTAATATAAACCCACCAGTTGATTAGAACGATGCATTGCGAAGTTCCTAATTAAGTGGTCCTGTAGACCAAAAATAAGAAAATTTGAATACAAATCAAGTGTATGGGATAACATAAATCACGGTTATAGCAAAAAACTAGAACATATATAATAAAAAATAATAAAAAAACTTGACGTCCTACACGAACTCAAATAATCAAAAAATGAAGTAATTACAGTTTAGAAATATATTATCCTGAAGCTTTAACCCAAATTCCGTGATATCAACAAAAATAAGACGTGTCAAACTGCCAATCTCTAAAAATGTAACTATTTTTTTACCAATTTGTATTTCTTCCACTAATTTCTAACTTTGAAGTACTAACAAGTCATGTTCGGTTTAATGTATCTCATGTTTAGCCCTAAATCAAATCAAAATCAGCCTAATGAATCAAGTAACAAGCAAAATCAACCCTAAGTCAAATTTAAATCAGTCTTAAATCAAATTAATTACAAACGAAATCAGCGCTAAGTCAAATCAAAATCAACCAAATAAATCAGACGAGCTACAATTAACTAGCAAATTCAGCCCAGTATTAATAAATCAAATAACTAGCAAAATTAAATCACCCAAAATTAGACCCAGTCGTGAGTTATGTAAAACAGTGCAATAAATCATAGCAACAAACCAAACAGTTAACAACGAAAATCGTGAGTTGTGTAGTTTGTGCAACAAATCAAACAACTCAAAATCCTTCGATTTGAAAATAGTCAACAGTGAGCCAGTAGTCTTCCTTCGATTCGATATATGTGAATATGTAATCAGATGCCCGATAAACCGCCATATGTGGTTTTTCTTATTAACGGATGGGCTTGTGCTCCACAAATCCACAAGAAGCCCAACAACAAATCTGATTGTAAGACAAGCCCAAATGTTAGGTTTCCTCTATGAGATGGTGTCTTGCCCACAATTAACAATTTGCACAGCAAGCTTAAGTTTCATTAAGACCAGTGAATGATGGCAAAGTTCTAACCTTCTCTTTACTTTCTGTTTATTCATCTTAATACAGATTATTGTCTTGCTGAATTGTTTAAAGGCCAAATCCATATTATATGTGGATGTATTGACAGGCTCAATACAGATGGCACATATGGTCCATTTCTCTAAACCTTAAACCTGTTTATTTATAAGATCATTATTTGAATGTGAATCTTATGTTTAA
>WOUH02000006.1:8342006-8352122 GCA_009936405.2 Stevia rebaudiana
CCCACCCCGTATTGTAAAACAATTAAGGCGACAAAAGGGGCTATGTACTCACCTAATAACTGTAGTGGAGATAATAAAGAATAAGGAGAGAAGATAATCAGCGTTCCTGGAGCGTAACGACTGCGAACCTTGAGAAGAATAAGCGAGACGAGCGGGAATCCAATCTTGGATGCTATACTGAGATTAGAGAGTGATTGTGAGAGTTTTGAGAGTGAAAGAATGAGATTTGTGTGTGAAATCAGCTGAACTCGTGCATGCTATTTATAGGCACGACATGCAGTCTCTCGCGCCACGCGACGCATGAGAGTGCCACCCCTCGCGTGCCGCGAGCGGGTGTAATGATGAATCCCGACAGCTGGCCTCTCGCGCCACGCGAGAGATTTGAAAAGGTATTCCTCGCGTGCCGCGAGCGGCGCTGAATCCGCGTACCCCGACACCTGGCCTCTCGCGCCACGCGACGCCGCCCCATGTCACCCCTCGCGTGCCGCGAGCGGGGTGATGTTGTCAAATGTTTAAGAATTCGACACTTGGCTAGTGAGTCACCCTTCTAGGTGTTGAAATTAGCCAAACTAGCATGCCATCTGCCCCTTAGACATGCCACATCCCTGGGCACGTGTCCCGGGGTGCCACGTGGCCCGGGGGTTCGTTTCGGGGTCCGATCAGTGTTTCCGGTTATCAGTATTCGTGTTTCCCGCTTCGTTGGGACTCCGTTTCGCGCACGGTTTTCGCCTATGTTCATTTTATTACGTTCCGCATCTAACCCCATTGATCTCGTCTCCAAATGAGATGTCGGGATTTCGAACTTCTAGAACGTTGTATCGTGTAATTTTCTAACCGTCTTTCAAATTGAAATTCTGATTATACTCAAATGAACCTAAATTCGGATATGAATTTAATGGAATTGTAACATCTATAAGGATATTGAGTTATGATTAGGTGATGGGGGGTTTTTCAGATGGTCAAAGGCCGGAAAGTGGCCGGTCGACTGCCGGAAAATGGCCAGTTGTCACAATGCTACTCCTAAATTCCACTTTAAATATTTACATTTGTCTGCATTCGAACCCAAGACCTCCTCATATTGGTGCTCCAAGAGACAAAGCCTTGACATTGGGTCACCAACCCATTTTTTTTTCTCAGGTTGCTATGGTAAAAGAAAAAAGCTATATAAAGCTATGAAATCATGCTAAAATAATAAATGAATATGGAGAATTTAATATGCTATATAAATTTAATTGGACAAGAACCATATTAACTATTTTTATATTAACCAACTGTATATACAATGATCGAATTTTGGTAACCTAAACTATAGACCAAATTAGTTTTATCCAAACGAGAAGTTATGAAAATTGCCCCCACTTCATCACCGTACCCAACTTTTCAGTTTTCACTCATTAAAAAAGCTGGAAAACAAAAAAGCAAAATTACCCCATTCCTTGAAAACCAAAATTCAACTTAAATCCACACAAAATTCAACTCAAAACCGTGCAAAATTCAACTCAAAAACCCTAAATTTTGAAATAAAAATTCGAGGAATGAGGCTATGGAGCAAGCAGAAAAAGAATTAGAAAGAAGAAGCAAGTTCTTGAGTAATTTGATACAGAAAAAGAAAGCAACTGATCAACAAAACCTCTATCAACAACTAAATATTAAAGTCAAAGCTTCTGATATGCCGATTGTTTTGCAGAACAAAGCTTTTAAATGTGCAAAAGATCATATTGATTCTACTTATACTGGTAATGCGATTAAAATTGACAGCAAACGTCTTGCTCTTGCCCTCAAAAAGGTAATATTTTTCTCGAAATCTTCGTTTTTAGCATGTGATAAATCTTCGACGATTTAACGGAGTTAAAAATGATAAATCTTGGTTATTTGTTTGTTCTTGATTGTGGGTAATTTGAGCTTTGTTTATTAACTGTAATGAATCTATTTGTTGTTAGAGGGGGTTTATGAGGTGTTTCGATTTGCAAAATTTTTGTAATTGGAGTGTTTCGAAGGTTTAATTTAAGTAGAAGATATCAGATTTAGAGATAGATTGTTATTATATAAGTAATTTTTAGATTAGTTCGGTAATCATAGCTTTATCCTACCTCATCATTTAATGATAATCACTTTCAAAATTCCATTTTTAATTTGGCAATGCAGTTTGTGTTTGGGTGTAGGGTTTAGGATATAATAAAACTTATTATTTAAGGTCATTTACCATTTAGTTCTTTAATAATCAGTATTTTTTTTAAAAATAATCCTATCCAAACACTATCTTCCATAGTTATAGGTAATTAAATTATCATTTTGTGGATTTCTTATACATTAGTCACATTTCAAAACAAAATGCCAATTTCCAAACAGATCTAAGAAAGCTTTTGTGGATTAAATTTTGTAATCATATAATGAATCCCTTTAGTTGTTTGATTGATCTTTATTTTATATAAAAACTTTCTTTTCTCTAAAATTCTTTCACATGGGTTGTGGATGCAAATAATTTGAAATTTTGAAACACGGAATATTTTCTGCAAAAATAAAAAACAGTTGTGAATTATATTCAGATGGTTGGAATTTTGTAAAAAAAAATATAAAACATTCTATTGAAAAAGGCAAAGTTTCAATCTTTTCATTAATATGTTCAAAAGAGAAGGGTACAAACAGAAAGTTTCCAAAGCAGGTGGTCAAAATTATTTTCTTTTGGTGTCAGATTCATTTGTTTGTCTCTTGTTTTGTAATTTTGTGAGATTCTATTTAATATCTCCATTGTATTTTGCCACTGCATATTTAATTCAAAGAGATATTAAGTAACTATAGTTCTATGCAGTCAGTCATTCACTAATGTAAATTGTACATTTTTAATAAATTTTGTAGCAAAAAATGTGTATTAAATCATTTTTTTACTCGCAAGTTGTGTTTTAATTTAATTATAGACAATGTATGTTGGACATGGTGCAGCTTTTCATGGAGATGTTCCTGTCAAGTTCTTGGTCCAATAGTAGCAAAAACACTCTTTGATTTTTTTACTTTTTTGATGAAAAAGTTTTATGGATTAATATAACAGAAAATCATAAATATTTCTATATTTTGTTATATTTATAAAGAGTTTTGTATCATACACAATTATCTCTATCATTACGTAATATGCTAAAGAAAATTTACTTTTTCACTATATATTTTCATATTTTGAATGCATTCAAGTAAACAAACGTAACGCATTTTATGTTAGACTAACCTTCTTAAAATATAGTTAAGAAGGTTAAATAGGAAAGTTTATTTAATTAACTGATTGAGTTGGTTAGTTATAATTTGAGTTTAATTAAAATATGTTTAGTTGTTTTGGAGTCAAATTAGGGTTTCCTTTTTAGTATATACATGGGTTTATGAAATTTTTGTAAGTAACATGGTTTATTATATAATAAATAATTGTCAATCAAAGGATGAGCTAGCGAAAATATCATGTTACTATAATAGTAGAGCAGTAACTCGTTAATGTATGCATACCAGGGTACAATTCTCAACGCCGTTAAAAAAAAAGTAACTCATTAATGTCTAACTAAAATGGTCACATATTTTCTTTTTTAAGGCACAAGATATTGATACATCACATATTATCAGATTTGACATTTAATAATTTAAGAAAAGTTAATGAAAAAGATGAGCGAAAATAATTTGTTGCATCACATCACATGCTTTTTGCTATTAATAGACATAAAAATTGATTGTTGATTTGTTGCATCACATGTCTTTTACTATATATATACATGAAGTTCCAGTAAGATTATTGTAACTAAGTTCACATTCTTAATTCAAGAGTTACGTATAAAATATGGGATTTAATGTAACACAAGAAGTGACATACAAAATGGGACTTCATTTTTTTTTCCTTTTAAATATATACTTTCTTAATTTATGGATATTGTATAAAGGTGAGATATATAAAAGAAATAAAAACACTTATACATGTAATTGTTCTTTTTTCCATAGGAATTTGACACGTCATATGGTCCAGCGTGGCATTGCATTGTGGGGACCAGCTTTGGGTCATTTGTGACACATTCAACAGGAGGCTTCTTGTATTTCTCGATTAACAAAGTTTATGTTCTGCTTTTCAAGACAACCGTGGAGCCCATGAATCATTAAATATTTAAATGTGACTTTAGATATTAAGATTCATATTTTGTACTCGTTCCATAACTCGTTCGTTTCGTGTTTCTATATATAACGAACATGTTAGGAGAAACGCAATGGAAGTTGTACTTTGGTGAGCTTTGTAGCTTCATCGTGTTGTACCTTGATGGCTTTTTTGTAATGGTTCCGACTCTTAATCTAATTACTTTTGATGGACTTGTGAAGGACAACTGAAACTTGGTAATAAAGGAACAATGTGTACCTGAACTTGCTAGTTGCTACTCTTATTTAATTCAATTAAAGTTGCAAATAACCCTTTAAATAGACCTTGCTTACTTAACTACTCAAACTCGTAGGAATAGGATAACTATAAACTAAATAAAACTAACCTATAATTATCTTAAATAATCAAACAATAAGACTCTTACTTTAACTAAGCTTATTTAAAACTAACTCATGACTCTAACTCAAATTCTTCCAAAACTTCATCTAACATGAGAACGATTACAACATTTTGTTGATTGCTCTTTAAGGCATGACCTATTTTTGGGTATAATGTAAACAAGACAAGTCGTTCATGAGCTACTTGAAATTACGTGGGTAAGAGGAAATATAATTACGAAACTCACTTGAGATGAGAAAACCTTCGAAAATTCAAGCTCGGAAATGTATTATTTTTTATAAAAAAGGCTCACGTTTAAATGTTATTTCGTCACTTTTTTATAATCTAAAAGGCACAGAATAATTATTTTTTAAAAATATATGTCAAAATAACAAAATAAACTCGTTTTTTTTAAAGTATTAAACGAAATGGTACATATGTAACATTTCACTGTTTTTTGTAAAAAAAAAATAAAATCTTTTAAAATTCGGCACTTTTTTAAAGTTTTTGCACCAAAAGTCTTAAAATTTAATATAGAATTTATCTAGAAAATCAAACATTTGAAAAAAAGTCAATGTTACATATGTATTAGGGTTTCTAGAGTTTTGTCTACTTAAATGCGTTTCGATTTTATCCACCCCTAGGTAAGTAAAACCGTAAAAGTTCTAGCATGAGCCCAACTTAAATACGTCGTGTTTGAAACATGTGTTGAATCATAATATATTTATCTAAACATTAAAAGAACGATTGTTGCAACATACAATTATAGGGTTGGGTTCAAATAAAGAGGAGACTGAGGGTAAGGAGAGCTTTGTTAACGACACGTGACAGAAAGAAATTTTTAAGGAGGGGTACATTGGTAATTGTGTCCAGCTCGCAAAAAAAATTTAAACAAATTTAATTTAATTTTTTTAAACAAAAAAAAATTTTTAATTTTTTTTTTAAAAATCGTTTTTTTTAGATTAACGACACGTGGCAGGATAAAAAAAAAATTACAAATCTTATTATTTTTTTAATTTTTAAAATTTTTTTTTAAAAGTGAACTGAACCGACATGCATCGTTGTGTTTTTGATATGCATCATTGTGTTATACGATGTGTACGTTTTGTAGGTTTTTGTGTCCTGAATTGTGTTTTATGACTGTCATTGTGTTATACGACTGTCATTGTGTTATACGATTGTGACGATATTACCCTTCATATCTTTTTAAAGTTCCGAATAATTACAAAAATGTCACCGCGTTAATCCTGGCCGCTGATCAAATGATCTAATGGATGGGATGACTCTTTACTCTAAATCTCCTCCTTACTATAACCCCACCGACGTCCTTTAATCTTTATATGGTACGAATACTAATTTAATTCAACTAAGTTCGAATAGTTTAGTTGGATTGTGTCATTTGTTCCATGCAACACGTACCAAGTTTGAATCTTGGGATTTTTTTTCTTTTTACCCCTAACTTCTATATAATTACTAATTCCCCCCTTAACTTTCCATGTTTTTTACTTCCACCCTAGGGTTTCCTTACCGAAAAGTTGCCCCCCAAAATTTCAATCTTTACAACTCTACCTCTTCAAATTTTTTAAAACTATGTAAAATGTCAGTTTGACAACCTCAGTTTTTCTAAGGTTTTAAATTCTCACATTTGGTTCTTTAACCATTTCTTTTAGTGAATAATATTATTATTCACTTTTGGTCGGTATACATTCGAGTTGTTCTGCGTTTCGACATAAACTTTTTTTGAAACGATCCGAATTTATAATGTTTCGAATATACCGCTTTCGTTCTTTAATTAAAATATTATACAACAACGCACGAGACATAATAGTGTTTTTATACATACGTTTCAGTTCCCATAATCAAACACCGTAACACACAAGTTTAAACTTTACCGTTCACCTGCAACGCGCAGGTAAGTTTGCAAGTTAGTTTTAAAATGCAAACCCAAATGCCCATGATACTTTCTTAACACATCAAGCACATCCGATGTGAAATCTAAAATGAAACAAAAATTTTGATCCAATAATGATCGATTACGAGTAACAAATTACAAATCTCAATTCGCTTGTTTCTACAAATTTACAAACGAATTCATCTCTACCACATACCTAAATTCCACAATCCATTTTGAGTTACAAAGTTACAAACAACCTTGGTTGTTGGTTGCCATTCATTACACTCCAAACGTCTTGGGGATGAACAATAATATCAGGTAATCAAGAGGCGGATTTTTAATGACAACTTACAAGAATACCGCGCTCAAGAGTAACACCGCAACATTTATAAAAGAAATTGAATTGTTTGTGTGAAAATGTAACGAGCTACCTGATGAAGTCGAGTTCGTAGAAGAAGCCAGAAATGTACCGTTTATAAAGGTCCCGTTACTCCCATTACTGCTCAAAAGATAACATTAAACCAAAAACTGTTAATTTTGACTTTTATCGTGCATTTTAATTTTTGGTTGTATTAAAATTTAAAATTGAATGGTATAAAAAGATTAATCATAGTGAATTTGTTTACCTTCCTGGAAAGACGCAACTGCCATGACCTTAAAAAAAAAAAACAGTTAAAACAACCCTTTAGGAATAGAGATATAAACAACTACACAAGCCAAGCGGCTCATGGTGTGCTCAATAGCGGCTCACTGAAAGCTCGAATCGAGTTTAAACGAGCTCGAGCCCGAGCTTCACAGGCCAAGCCTCTTCAACTTAACTAGGTTGCGAGCATATTCAAGCGTGCATTTAAAAAATTTTCATTTGATCTTTAAAATTACATAACTATTATCATTACATATAAAATAATGATTAAAATAACAATATATATAAAGGATGTTATATAAAATTGGCAAATTGGATTTTAATAATCCAAACTTTGATCCATTGGCTTGTAATAGTCCCAGCTCAGGAAATTGTTACCAACAGTCCAAACTTTTATATCATTTACTTATGCCGCAACTTATTTCCTGTTTACCTTCTATTTTGATGTAAAAAGTTTATATTTAAGTAAAAAGTTTTAATTTCGTCAAATAGATATAAATAATATAAAGTACACAGTAAATAATAAACGAGCCAAGCTTGAGCTTTACAAACAATGCTCGCAATAACCCGAGTGCGCGCTTTCGAGATAAACGAGCCTGAGCCCGAGCCTACGTGGGCTCAGGCCAGCTCGTTTACACCCATGTTTATGCATGAAAACGAAACTTACTTGGATCCGTGGTAGTAATTGTAGCCACTCCTTTAAAATCACAAGTTCCTTCAGCCATATCCATCATATGATAATAAGCATCAAAAGCATAAGTAGCATGTGCAACCACACTATCCGGTTCATAACATGGCGCACCGTGAACCATACCCGAACAATCAACTTTCCCCGGTCCACAAGCCCAATCCAAAGCCGCCTGCAACATCTTCCGGTCCACACCCTCTTTAGCCACACAATAAGTCTGGTTCGTTGTGTCATTAGCCAACATAGTCCCCGAACCCGTTAAATGCAACACATAAACCGGTCTCCCGTTCGATTCAAAAAGCCCCCAATTCTTTTCAGAAACCGCACCCGCTTTTAAATCTTCGTTATAAAGCTCGTATATAAACGTACTCACCCCCACCCCCGGGTGCTTCGGTGTCCCCGTGTTGTTTAATACATGTTTGATCAAGTTGCTGTTATAAGTATTCGCGTTTTCTAAACTCGCATCGGGCTCGTTAGCGTCTCCTTTTGAAGGCCAGCCTGATTCGGTTACCACAATCGGGATGTTTGTGAAGTTCAAATCTGCCATCGCGAAGTACCCTGCGTCGACGACCGCATCGAACACGTTCGTGTAATGCAAAAGCGTGTTCGAATCGATCGCTTCTTTGTTCGGGGGTAGCGGGCGGAACAACGCGTAATCTAATGGGATCGCATGTCGCGATTGAATGTAATCGTAATACGGGTAGATGTTAAACATCATGTATGATCCGGATGATTGTAGGAACTTAAGTAACGGGATCATGATCGGGTCAAAGGTGCGGTTGAAGAAGGCTTGTGATGGTGGAAACGAGTCGAGGATGATTGACGATGAATGGGCGGTGGAGACTTTGATACGGGTGTCGAGTCTGGCGGCGATCAGGGCGGCGTGGATGAACTTCACGGCGGAGACGAGAACCGGGGCGGCGTTGGGGATGGTGGTGAGTACTTCTGACCCGACGGAGATGGCGGTGATGTTGGTGGCGGGGAAGTGGGTGAGGATGTTACGCGCCACCCAGTTGGCGGCGGTGGCGTTGGACTGGCCGACGGCGAGAAGTTGTTGGTTTGGGATGGTGACGGTGACGCGGATTCCGGTTCCGGCGAGGGCGGTTAGCATGGTTGGGTCGGTGTCGTAGAGTCTGACGTGGCGGATTTGTTGGGCCTTGAGAAGGGCCACCATTTGGGCCGGGTTTGGCATGTTGGTTAGGGCCGTGCCTATGTTTACACCTACGAAAGCATCTGAAAGGGAAACCAAAAGTTAGAAATTTTGAATCAAAGAGAAAATGATAAATAATTTTAGTTACAGGGGTATTTGTGTAATTTCAGCACACTTACATTTTTGCCCATGGTTTTTTATTAAGAACAATTGCAAAAAAGAAAAAAACACACACACACCAATTACACAATGGAGGATTGGGGGTATATATTTCCATGATTTATAATATATGGCCGTGTTACGATACAAAAAGGATTTTCTAGTTACAATTATAGAAAAGCTAAATAAGCAAAGTGTACAAAAAGAGAGAAATTTATAAAGGTTATATATCTTATATCTATATTATGTATCACACTATGAACAATATATATCATGTTATTTATCGTATTCAAAAGTTAAAACAATAGATACAAACAATTCTGATGGTTTAAACGTCCTGTGATATCACATTTTTGGGTAAAATATAACGGTTTATAGCAATTCTGCATAGGAAAAATAAGTTGGTATCTTTTCAACAAAAGTACAAATTCAACAAAAAAAAAGACTTATTTCACAAATGGAATAGAAACATGCAAATTGTCAGGAGCAAAGATGGGTTTGACAATTTTTATATATAAATGCACAACCTTGTACTAAGATCTTGTGTATCTAAGCGAAAGTGACAATAATGCCCTTCAAGGTTGATCTAAATGGAATCTTTAAGTCCTCTTGTTTCTACTTTAGTGTTCAATATATCAAAAAGTATATACAGAACTTTCTTTCTCTAGAACTTTAAAAATTAAAACTTTACTCATTTTCATTGAACACATGCATAGAAAATTAGGGATCGTCAGATTTTGCCCAGTCTTTGACCCTGAAAACCTTATTTTAACTTTTGTAATAACTAATAACAACCAAACTTGTGTTTCGAGCATTCACACCAGTTTTTTTTAAAATTATGTGAGTGAAATTTTTAATATTATAGAAATAGTATATCAGTGGTTGTGAGTAGGAAGATATAAAGAAACCGATGAAACTAGTAAATACAGAGAAACACTGTTTATCAAAGTAAATTGGAGAGAGAAAAATGTAGTAATAAAGGTATAAAAAGTATTATTTAATTGAATAGAAAAGAGAAAAAAGTATTATTTAATTGAATATGAGAGAGAAAAGTAGTGATAAAGGTATAAAAAATTATTATTTAATT
>WOUH02000006.1:8371128-8388312 GCA_009936405.2 Stevia rebaudiana
CCTAAAAGCTAAGATCGTAGAGTTTGACAAGACGGTTCCAACGCCGCTAAAATGAGTTCAATCGGAATTCGTTTGAGTCGGTTTATGATTTTTTTAAAATCCCTTTTAGTCCTCTTAGAATAAGCTCCCTATTTAGTTCATCCTAACCCTATAAAATAAAATCCATTACTGAACCATTTAAACTTTGGTTTAATTGATAAACGGGTTTTGGTAATTGGTTTAATCCGGGTCGGGTTATTCGGTTTCAGGTTCTAAATGGATTACTCGAAATTGGGTTTCATCAAAATGTTTTAAATAATATTAACCGCAATCATTGATAATATAAGATAAGAACATAAAATATTAAATTAAAATGCATTAATAAATAAATTTTACATTTCCAATAAATAATTAAGATGAAAACTTGATTCTTTAAAGTAAACGTAGGGTTGTTCAAAAAGTTACTAACTTTAACTTATGATTAATGTAATGAAGATGTTTGGCGGGAAGTGGGAACTCGTGTTGCTATATTTAACTTTAAAGAGTTTGTATCTTTAATCTTTCAAGAATTAAATAGGAGATGTTCTTTCTTTTGTTAAGAATGGGATGAGCTTGCTTAATGTGGATTTTTTATGTTGGTTTATATGTGCAATTTATTTGAAATTTACATCTTAGATTTATTTATTTGAGTTGAATTCTGATAGAGACCGATTCGAGATGGTGAATCTCCTAAGATAGATTTAGCCTTTTGTAGTAGGCAAACACTCCCAAAGAAATTAAGTAGAGAACTAAAACTTTTATCAATTTTCTTAACATTCCTTTTCAAATGCAACATACAAGAATTTAAAGGAGTAAAATGCATGGGATCATAATAATCGGAAATAACTACAACATGAAATGAAAGTGGGATAACTATTTCAACGTGGAAAGAAAATGGAAACTAATTTTAATCCTAAATGCTTTGAAACCAGAAACAATGTCGATGCAATAGTTGAAGACGTGGGTGACATGGGTTGACTAGCAATGTAAGTCGTTCGTATCAATGGAAGAGGTTGTAAACCGAATCTTGACACGTATAACACTATCATCGACAGTCTTTGCAACGATCTAATGATATATGATGCTTTTAAGCTCTTGAAATAAATGATGTCTCACAAACTCATCGTGCCTGATTTGACCACTTACAATTGTTTGATCAACGCGCTCTGTAAGTCGGGTTGTTGGGATGATGTTTGTAAATTGTTAAAACAAATGGAGGATGAAAGGATCTCACCGGATTTGAAAATGTTTAATGCAATTGTTGATGCACTTTGCAGACAAGGTGATACAGAAGAAGCAGAAACTGTTATCAACATCATGTATGAGAATTTCGGTATTGATGTTAATATTGTGACAGTGAATTCACTTATAAATGGTCATTGTTTACGAGGTGAAATGACGAAAGAAAGGTAATATTTTGATAGTTTGCCATTTTTTTCTGGAAATCTTCGTAATGCTGATACTTATAACATTATGTTGTACGGTTATTGCAAGGATTCGAATAGAATTGAGGCTTCTAAAATCTATCATTTTGATCCCGAGGTCAACAAGGTCACACGAAGAATTTACCAGATGGTACAATTTGTGTTTACTATTCAAAATATGCGAAACGCATATAATCGTAAACACCTTGATGATCACCTTGACATGAAACCAGGATTCGGATTCGAATTAGAATCAGGTTCTGAATATCTAATTAGGATTTATTATCCAGCGTTCTTGCAGCATGATCCAAAGGTAGTCAATAGCTATGAAGATAGACTTGCTTTATTCCGTTTTATGGATTTCAATGGGAGCGATCAGAATTCGGATATTAATACTAACAATCAGATGATTGAGGCTGCATTCGAATGCGGGAAGTTTGATACCGCGAGGCGTCTCTTTCACGAGCTGTCGGTTAGAGGTTTGGAACCGAATGTGCGGACGTATAAAATTATGATTACTGGTTTTTGTCAGATGGGTTTACTCAAAGACGCAAGACAGTTGCTTTTTGAATTCGTAAACACAGACACAGACGTAAAAAACAATAACAACAACAGCAGCAGCAATAATAACAGCAACAATAACAACAGCAAGAAGAAGATAATGATGATGTAGATTGATGATGTACTTGGTGTCTTAGAGGAAACAGCGAAAGCGAAGACAGAGGCTGGAAACTATGTGACGAAGATGATACGAGAAATGAAGGAGGAAAAGTTGGAGTCTGGAAACTATGATGAGTCTAAGATGATACAAGATAAAGAGGATTTAAAAAAGTGGTTGAAGAAAGCCTTAGCTCGTTAATTATTAAGTTTGTGGACTTTTGTGATGTTTATTTTCTTGTTTAGTTACATGAATATGTTTGTGGTATGATTGTTTGTTTCTCTAAGCTATAAGACTACGCGGTGCACTCGGGTGAGTGGGGACTTGAGTGGATGTGACACTCAGGAGAGAGAGAGTGAGTGAGTGTAAGGGTGGAAATGCCCAGGTGAGTGAGGGCTTGAGTGGGTAAAAAATATAAACATATCGTGGTGTATTATGATTGGTAGGACTGTAGGAGGGTAATTTGGGAGATTGTGATTGGTTATAAAATAAAAAAGAAAAAACAAAAAGTTGGATATCACATTGTTGCTCCACTCACGGCTAGGTGGGCAACGCCCGACAAAATTGAGAGGGGGCGGTGTTGGGCGGTGTTGGGGCGTGGCCCGGGTCACCCACCGAGACACACCGGGTAGTCTAATGGTTGTGTACGTCATTTCCTTATTTCTTTCTTTTGTAAGACTATTTATAATATTAGCCTAAGTTACGTAAAATTTGATTGTTAAAACAATTTGTCCAAGTCTTTGGCAACCACTTTGAGCAACTGCGTGTTTTATGATTAATTTCATGAGGATTTTTTTTTAGAACAGCAGTTGATGCAACGGCTTATGACCTTTGCACTCAGAGGTGCAAGGACCGAGATCGAAATCACGCCTCTAACACCCATAGGTGTTTTTCGTTGGCATTGGGGCTCCCCCATGCTGCGATCGCAGCGGAGGCTCACCACAACCCTCCTTACGGGCCAAGTTGATTGGAGTCGAAAACTCGTCAACCAACTGTTCCAGGGAAAAAACCGGGCAGGAACCTTTAACGTTGCCACGTAAAACCCTTTTGGCTAGGACACGAAGCCGGGTAGTAGCCCGGGACGAGCGTCATTGCCATGGTTTACAAAATTTTTCACTATGGTTAGTTAAAACTATTCTTTTTGCCGTAATCGTCCAGGGATGAAAAAGGACGAAGTGTAAAGTGAAGTGTACGAAGTGTAAAGTGAAGTGTAAAGCGTCAGGGCCGATTATAAGAAGAAAGGTTTATAGACGTTGGTGATAATTTTTATAAACCACATGGATAATTTTTGCACTTCACTCCGATCTGTAATCTTGTATTTTTCTTTTATTAATTCTTAACAAACGAATAACTCTTAGGCACATATATTTAGGCATAAATGAAACACCACTTAATTTTTGTTTAACAGTAAAGGATCTCGCATAAAACACTGGTTAATTTATCTTTAAGGTGAACTTAATCTCAGATAAGAGAGAACTGCATGAAATTTATAAACTTACTCACCTCCTAACATTTAAGCATAAATGAAACACTAGTTAATTTATCTTAAAGAATACATCAAGGTTTCATAGGTCTTATATATTCTTTACGGGCCTTACCAATACCTTTACACGATGTCGATCTAGCTACTTAATTGGTACAACAGTTGTTGCAACTTGCAACGCTACTTGATTTATTAAGTAGTAAAGAGTTGATGGTCTCTTTAATTGGAGGGAGGGTAAGTAGTAAATAGTTGATGATTTTTCTAATGGTGGTACATATCCTGACAACCACTTTCCCGACAACTCATCCGACTTATCCCCTTAACACTTAGCCGATGACATGATTGCCGACAACTTGTTGTCGGGAAAACTTTTGTCGACAACATGTTGTTGGGAAAACCCTTCTTTTTGTTGTCTGGACAACCTCAGATTGTTGTAGTGAGATTGCTAAATTGGTGTTAAACCGTGGGGAGATATGTTCTTGACTCGATCTATTCTCTAATTTAACTAGATATCCCCATTGGTTTCTCAAGAAGAACATGAACAATGGAATATGTGTAAGGATCCGTGCGAATAATTATCTCAATAACCAAAGGGGTTCTTGAAATCGGTAAGTTTAATCCTAAAGAATGTTATGTTTTTCTAACTTTGGCAGTTAAAGGAAAACTAGTATGTGGGTTCCAATTAAAGTCAGCTTTTTGTGTTGGACACTGTCTTTGGATAGGCTTCCTAATCACGTGGTTTCATCGAGAAGGCGAGTTCATGTATGACATTTTACCATTTGTGATGGTCGAAGAAACGTTGGATCATGTATTTTTCAGGTGCAATCAGGCCACGGACATTTGGAGTAAGATCACCATCTAGTGCAAGCTTCCGATCAGGTCTTACCAATCCATCGACGTAGAAGATTATGAAGATTTCATCGGCATGTTTCTGGAATAAAAGCAAATATAGTTATGATGTTTGGATGAGTAGAAACGATAGAATCTTCAAAGCCAAAAGTATATGTCTGTAACTCGGCATTTGAATAGCTAAAACTAAAAGTCTACTCTTTAGCTACTTATGTATTACAAAATGAGCAAAGCTCTACTTTTTAGATTGGTATTTATGGTTTGATTTAAATTTAACGTATTGTAACTCCTTGGGCCCTTGACTAGGAGTTTTCAAAATAATCAAAACTCAAAAAAATCCGAAGTATGAAATGTATTCGAAAAAAAAAACATGATTCAAAATCAGATTTGGGTTGTTCAAATAGATTTATTTTAGATTCGGTTCGAGTTGGATTCGAAATCAATTTTGTTACAGTTGTACTCGTAATGGTTTTTTTTTTATGGTATTCAACCCCCAAGTGTTAAAATTTCTATATTAATGAACGCCTAATCAAGGTAATGCGTGTTATATTTGTTGCTGAATGTTTTGATTAGGGTGATTAATGTATTATTGTGTGTAAATAGTTGTGCATAAAAGCATAGGGGAAGAAACATGGTAAGATTTGCAAGTCATGTGAAGAAGAAGGAGAAGAGAGGAAAAATTTATTATAGGGACTGAAACTATAAATCAGAAAGGGTAAATTTGTCTTTTACCACATTTTTAAATTTTTTAAACGCCTTGGCTGCAATCGGATACCACGAGGACACATATTTCAAATTTTGTGCAGAAGGTACTCAAGGGAAGAACGAACTCAAACTATCAAACCACAGGGACTCATTTTGCAGTTTAATTTTTCTTAACAGCCAACAAACACATAATATTAAAAACAAGAACCAACAAGATACTAGTTCCACCCAAAAAGGAAATACACATGAAAACAAAAACATAAAAATTACACCATACTAGAAATATTATGTTCTTGCCATTGGACCCATGTAACGGATTGAGTCTTCGCCTGATTTTTAACCCAATGAAACTTGATCTCCTCCACCAAGTTCTCCAAAGAAATAAGCTTGTTGTTAAAGACACATTTATTTCGAGCCTCCCAAATACACCAAAGAGATGTTAGAAACACTGCATGAACCGTCAACATCGTCGAATTGTGCTGTTTAAAAGGCTATATCAAACCTCTGGAATCACTCGCTCATTCTCTTGGAGCGAGTAATTTTTATTAATTTAAATTTGGCTTTAGTTATCTATAAATCACTAACCCAATTATTTAGCAACAACTATTCTAAGGATAAACAAGTAATTTCGCAAATAAAGTTCCAATAATAACTATCAGATTAGAAATAAACTAGTCCCACAAGATGTACTCCCAATCTAATCCATCCATCACACTGAAATTATTTTGTCTAAATTTTTTTTATCCAATTGATTAATTTTGAATTCAATCTTTATTAATGTTTTAAGCAAAAACAAAATCTTTTATACACATATCAAATGCATATAAACTTATGGAGGTTTTACAATGTGCGGAATATACGTGCCAGTAAATCTCCTACAAATGTAAATGATGACGTATACTAAAGTTTTTACAGTTGTATACTAAAGTTTTAGAAAACATAAACTTATTCATGTTCAATAGCTTTGATATTTTTTTAATAACGAATATCGCAACCACCCGACCTTACAAACAGATCACCCTTCCACCCAACAAATCGCAAAAAGTGTGCCGACCTCGCCCACCAATACAGAAGGAAACCACATTGTGGGAAAACCCCTAACTCACCCTAGAGTTTTTGTTTTTCGTTTTTTTTTTTTTTTTGCTATGAGTACGTGAGACTACAACATTAACCTCTTATTTAAGAAGTACCAAATTATCATTAGGATACATGTCCATTGGTCAATAGCTTCGATATAGCTACATTAGATATGGATGAGTAATGTCTTAGTATCTGACAAAACAATTAACATTGTCGTAAAAACATAAAAGGATAGTAGCTTACGATAGTAAAAACGTAAAAACAATTAACATCCTTTTATGTTTTTCATATGCTAGGTATATATAAATCACTGTCTTCAGTAATAACTCTTATTGATACTATTTCATATGATAGTAGCTTACGAAATTCTTTGATAGAGTATCATCATCACAAACAAAATTTTTATAAAAGAATCTTTTGTATTCTAGTGAATCCCACGAGTTCACTCAAGACAATTTATTAATTGAGTCTCCGGAAAGCAAATTCTAAATAAATTCTAAATTTTACGACAGAATATAAGAAGACACACATGAACTTGTTAATCTCTATAAGAAATATTTTAAGATTCTATTGCCTCAAATGATGTCTGACAATATGAAACTTGTTTTTTATATGATATATCGTTGTTTTTTGACTAAGCAGTTTTAAAGACCGGTGGACACAATCTAAATTATAGTTAAGAGTCAAAGGATTTTCTTGACAATATGGAATGTTATTTTTTGACATAGTTTGATGGTGCTTTTACTAAGTAGTTTGTTCGACACAATATGAAGTACAGGGAGAGTAGGTGGCGTATGTAATCGAGATGATTTTTATATTTTAAACGACCAAATCAAAATAAATGTTAGACATTAAGTAGCTCTATGTTAAACAAAATGGTTAGTTGAGTCGTTATGTAAACTATTGTAGTAAACCGCTAGACCGTCCATTAAAATATACAATAGTCAGTTGTACATGCGGGAATGTTTTTCTGTGTGCTGTAGCACTGACCAAATTTAGACCGGTTGCTAACCACAAGTACTTCCCACTACAAGTCTACAACCGATTTTTTGAAGAGGATCAAGTATACCCCACTAATAGTATTTGATTATGTATACGTACCAAAAGTGTAACCCTAACATACTAAATCGGGAGAATCTTACAACACAATATGTTGATTTTCAAGTTTTATAAGATTGTATTCCTAGTCTTAGATGAGTTAATATTAAGTAAAAGACTAGTAATAAAACAAATAGCATGGCATGCATCATCATCATAATTCCACCCATAAAATGGTTAATATGAATCTCAATTCTAAATTGTCATGTATTTATTAAGAACAACAAATGAATTACTATATACATTTACTAACATAAATAAAGTGACAAGGTCACATATATCAACAAAAAATACACATGCTCTAATCATAGTAATAATAAAAGCTTATCATACAAAGGAAATGTTTCGGATAAAATTTAGCAAGTATAATTTTTATAATCAAATTAGTATGTGAGTTATGGTGCTTTCATATAAATACGAGTAAAACTAACAAATACACGAGGATATACAAGGAAAGCCCCTTAATTCCTAGGATCTCCGGCATAAAACCTCAGGAGGCGACAATCGACGGCCTGCCTATGTTCTTTCATTGACTGAAAATGAATAATGATATAACTCTGGAACCTGAGTTTGATCATGACTAAGTATTACAAAGATTGCGAGTATGTTGTGTGTTTCGAGTGTTGTGTGTTACGATCAGAGATCAAGTGTTTTTCTAATTGATCACTCAGCCCCTTTTTACACTTAAATGAGTCTAACTAATCTCGAGATTCTTGGGATTCAGTCTTCTTCGTGTGACCATTTGAGAGAACCTTTTCGAGAGTTGTCCCACGTCTTCTAACTGTATTGACCGATTTAAAACAATTCAACACATGCTACCTGTAAATAAAATTCAACATATAGTCATAACGGTTAGTATATACAATATAGGGATTGCTGGGAATCCCGGACCCAATGAATAAATTATGAGGAGTCTATTCTTCAGGCACAAGGACTTAGTGGAATTCACTTATTTGAAATATTAAACAAAGAGAATTAGTTCACAAATATCATGATCCTTAGACATTACTTGCGATAGAAAATATACTCGATAATAATACTCTCATCCACCATCAGTCCAAAGTACATTAACCAAAACCTTTTGATTAAGTTCTACCTCATGTTTATAAATACGGAACTTATCAAGAGCTTCATCTTTTGTATGTAACAAATAAACATAGGAATATCTCGATGTGTCATCTATAAAAGTAATTACATATTTTTTATTACCTAGAGACGGTGTAACATACAAGTGTTAAATTTATATTTTTCAATTTAAATGCTGGAATCATGCTCATTTTAGACATTTCTTCCATTTGTTTATGGTTAACATGTCCTAATCTAGTATGCCATAGTTCTAATTTAGACAAATGTACATTGGAAGTAGAATCAATCATGCAAACATAATTATCACTAAAAGACACATCCAAATTTCACATAATCATACCATTACACAGCTAACCAAATCTAACAAAAGAACTATGTCTTGACAAGATATACTTATCACATTCTAACACTTGTTTATACCCGCAATTATTTAAAACTATACATGATAATAAGTTTAACATTACTTAAACATAAAGTTTTTCCAGAGGTAAATACTAATTCTACATTTCCTATTCCATGGATTGGTTCGGTTGCAACATTGTCCATCTTTAAAACAGATCCAGCTTGAATTAGTGTAAGATCTTTGAACCATCTTCGATCTTTATACACATGGCTTGTAGCTCCCGAATCAAACCACGAAGCAACACAATCATCCTATACATAACATACTTCATAAATTAGTGAAACATAATTCAAATCCGAATTATAATTAAGTACTAAATTCTGACCTTGTTGCTTAGGATCCTTATTAGTTCCACTAGAACCATCTTCGGTTTTCCCTTTACCTATACGACAATCTCTTTTGAAGTGCCTCGGTTTGCCACACTTCCAATAGCCTTCATCCTTGGCCTATTTTGCGTGTTTACCGAATTTCTTGTTCTTATTAGGAATTTTCTTTTATTGTTTCCTTTGTTAGAACCTTTGAAATAGAATCTTTGAAAACATGACGGCTTTCTTCCACCATATTAATTGATGACGACCCTCCCATAACTTTGTCTTCTGCCGAAACCAATTTTTAAGCCCTTAAGGACTCCTTAATTCGAAAACTACTACTGAGTTCAACCAAACTCAATTCCTCATTCTTATGTTTTAAATCATGTTTAAATTGTTTCCAAGAAGGAGGCAGTTCATCAATAATGCTTGAAACAGAAATTGTTTCATCCATTTTTAAACCGTGTTGATCAAATTGACCAAGAATTCAAAGACATTCATTATATTGTTCCACGTACAATGGGTCTACCATCAACCATCTTATAGTTCATAAAATCAATGACTAAAAATTCTTACTAGACGAAATATGTGCCATATATTTGGCCTATAGTAAATCCCACAATACCTTTGCAAATTCAATGTTTTGATAAATATAAAAGTGGGAATCATACATACCATTCATAATATGCCCACGACAGATGTAATCATCGTTCAACCACTTAGATCGCCTCCTTGTTTGTTCCAACGTCTCATTCGCCACTTCTTCAGACATTGGGGGTACTCAGAACGTACACCACTTTCAAAGTCGTGAGTAAGAAGTGCATCTTCTTCTGCCATCTTCGAAAATCTTGACCCTCAAATTTGGAAGTGAAGATTCACCATAGCTTGTCATCTTGACGAATTTATTTGATCTTTGTTAGGGAAATTTCAAACTGGATGAATCTAAAGTCGTGTTATGTAACTTTCAGATCAAATAAATTGGAGTGTGTACCAATAATTTGATCAGATAAAATCAAGATTTTGTATGTATTTTGGTTTTGCATACTTCTCAACTCAGAGAAAGTTCGATAATCGTATATGATCGATCATTGCAAACAAAAATGGAATTAAGATTTTGTATGTATTTTAGTTTTGCGTACTTCTCAATGTGTGAAGTCTAGTCGAACCGAATTTAACAAAGTTTATTTCGGATCAATTTCGGTTAAACTGAATAAACCTTCAACCGGATAACACATTTGGTTCTTTGAATTCAACCGTTTATTTCTACCTATTTCAAACGAATTCAACCAATTTACAAACAAACTTACATAGTTTTAGTTGAATGTTTTAAACGCATAAATCGAAATAAAAAACAAAACTATAGATGAGACTCATACTCTCACGTAGGCAGGCAGATACACAAACTTAAAAAAAAAAACCCTCCTTCACACTACATTCTATACTGGTAAAATACTCTCACTAGCATAGACCCGTTTAAGAGTGTTGTTCACAAACCGTCTCTCGCTTGTCTCCTCCACATCACACCTCTCATTAAAAAAACACCTCAAAATCAACTATCAAAGAAGCTATAATTGATAGAAAATCACAAACCAATTACAATAATAATTATAATTTCCGATAAATAAGTTCGAAATTGTATGCATAAATAATTGCAAACCTTCAACTAACTTTACTCAGTTTACAGATTCAATTTAGTTAATTCTTATTTTTTTCGGTATAAAATATATATAACTCAAAACATCTCCCATTTTAAAATGTTCAAAGAAAAGACTTTGTTTACTTCAAACGTTGAACCAGTAGTCTGGCAGACTGGTAATAACTAATCTCAGTATCAATGTGTTTAACATTTGAAATATTCAATAATAAGAATAAAAAATGATTCCCAAAGTTAAAGTCCTAGAACAACAATTTTCCACGACAACTTCGATATCATAAAACATTGTTCAATACTTCTTCTAGAAACTCTATGAATTGCACTCTGTAGAAAAAATTCTTATTGATAAGATTACTCTATTTTATTAAAATAATAGCATAAAACCAGTGTATTTATTACCTTTGTTTGTATAATTAACACTTTAAATTTTTAAAATTGAATTATTGCATATAGGTATATTAAGTTAATATGTTGTAAAGAATCAAAACAAATAAATGTTTGATACTTCTATTACTATAAATTATGGTTTGGAGTTTAAAAATAATTCATTAGAAAATTTTTAAGAGTTGAAACGCTATGAACGAAAATTTTTAAGACCTGAAACAATCGGGACGATTTTTGTTACAGTGGATTGAAACTGTTAAGTATTGCAAAGCAAAAGGATAAAAAGTATAGTTTACTTTTTTAAATATATAAAATAAATACTTAATTGAATAATAACAAATTTAAATGATTTAGAAATTTAAATCTAAGTTATAATTTAAGATAAAATAAAAAATATTAAAAAAATCAAAAAAATTATGATGTTATCATGTAACATTATTTAAAATCATTTATTAAAGTTAGATAAAGAAATTGATTACTTAGACCCTTACCGAACCCATAATATATCAATATCATGACCATCATTGTATGAGAATCGAGACATAATAGATTACCAGAAGTACGCAAATAAATCGATAACAAATATTATAGTTTGTTAACAAATTTTTAAAACGTTACAATGAATGGTGTAGAACTCTACGAATGATTTAAAAACTACATTTAACAAGTTAATTTGAGATTCGTTTCTTTTTTCTTTTTTAAATTGGCCCATCTTATCAAACCCGTTAACTAAAAATATGTTTGAATGGACCAAAACCACTTCATCAGTTGTTTGACATCGACACAACCAGCGTCACCACTTGCCGCTACCACCATAATCACGATGATGTCACTTACACTGCCACCACCCATATCTACCATCACCAACACCCGTCGTTACTTGTCATCATAAAAGAAATAAATATAGCGAGTGAGGCAAATACTTTTATTTTTTAAAACATTATTTTATCGAAAATCGTCTTAGTCAAATCCGTTAAACCGTGTTAAGTCTTAATCCAAACGAAATTGATATATATTATTTTTTAAGGACAAATTTGACCCTAACTTAGCTTGACGCCTTGACCCATACACCAAACGGGCTTGACACACTCGTTGCGGATGCTTAGTTTGGGTGTAAGAAATCATGTCAATACTTAAAACGGTCAAGACTCATGAAAATTAAGCATTCATCTTTCGGAACCAATTTGGGTGTAACTTGTAAGATATCATATCAAATACTTAATTCTTGTAGTAGCAATTTAAAATCAAATGTCAAATAAACACAAGATTAAGAAGATTTGGACCTCAAAACCGTAACATTTTCTTATTCAAGGTTACACAACCAGTAATCTATTTACACATATTCAAGGATCTCTCTGTATAACGGTAATAAAATAGACAACAAAAACATTTGATCCTAAATCTATAACTTTAATACAAACTAAACAAAGAAAGTATAATTAATAACAAAGAATCAGGCTTCTTCCGTTGTCTTAAGTGGGATCCATTCCTTATTCGTGACAACTTCCTTCTTCGCACGTGACATAAATCCAAGAAGATATCCTAACAAAATGCTGGATGATAGAACGCTTGCAACCTTAACATACCACAAGATTGATGTTTTTCCTTCTTTACCCTTTCCAACATCACTATCCTTTCTCTCAACGGATGCTATCTTAGTAATTTTACCATTTACGACTTCTCCGGTGGCAAGTATCTCTATACTGTCGTGCATCTCGCCGTCATGGTTTCCAATATATGTAAAAGTTAGACTCTCTTTGTTTGCGATGAGTTTGGTGTACCCAAACTCATTGCCTCTGTATATGGAGTTGGCTGGTTGTGGGAAGATTGGCATGTCTGGGTGGTTAGATCTGGGTGCCCATGTGGGTTGCCAGTCCTGACCAGCCATCCCAATCACCACATGTACTGGCCCACTTCCACAAGTGAAATTTTTCATCGGACAAAAACGTTCGTACACGTGAACATGGCCCCAAAGGGCGAGGTTCACTTTGTTGTCCACCAACAAAGGCTCCAAATGTTCGCGCATCTTTTCACCCATCGGACGGTCCCTAACCTCGTTGCTCGTGGTGTACATTGGTCTATGACCCTGGACTACAACAAAAGGCGTTTTGACCCGGTCAACCGACTCTAAATCCTTTTTCAAAAATTCATATTGTTCACTTCCTTTGAGAAAATCCGTTTCGGTCGATAAATACACGAAATGAACAACTCCGAAGTTAAACGAGTAGTATAGGTTTCGAGTCGGTGGGGCTCGTGATCCAGTTGACTCAGATGAGTTACCAGGCATGTTGAATTTCAAACTATACGGTACACCACATTCACCACCCCCGTCTTTGGCAAAAATATACATTGCCCAGTCCGGTTTCCATGGCTGCATCGGCCAATCATATTCATGATTCCCGATGCAGACATGGTACGGGACTTTCGAGGCCACGGGTTCGATTTGGTTAAAAAAATGGTCCCACACCCACGAGTAGCCACGTGCGTAGCTTATGTCTCCAATGTGGGAGATTAAAGCCGGTTTATCACCGAGTGCTTCAATGTCACGCGCTATCCATTTCATGGTTGAGATACTTTCGTCTTGTGTTCTTATATACGTGTTGTATGGTGTCGCGGTTCCCATATCGCCATATAAGAATGCTATCGTTTCATCCGAGTTTTCGTCTGGTGAAACGAAGCTGAAAGTGTTACTCCAACCTCCTGCATCACTTCCCACCTGTTATAAAAATGTACAATAAGTATTAAATAGTAAAAGCTATATATAATTATATATATATAGTCTTAAGTAAAATAAAATCAACTAACAACGATCAAATAAATTATCAAAAGCATATTAACTAGGTGGCAAAGACAGATCTTATAATATGAGTACTACTATTACAGCTTAATTTTCAGGTGTGCACAATAATAACAAAAATTGTTTTTTTTCTTTTTTTTTTTTTTTTTGCAAATTTTAACAAAAGAAACTGCTTCAAATAAGAGATACCAAAACATAAAATGTCTTGTTTCATATATCAACAATACGTTTTGGTCACATTGAATGTGAATGAGAGGACTACAATCATAGGTGGAATTAATTCGAGGATGAGAAGTCTCTCATCGCGTAACTTGAAAAATTTTAGAACACAATTGAATCAAATACAACACATTGGGTTTAGTTTCTTTATTAATAGACATAAAACCCAAGATTTGTATATTGTTGCTCAAATTTCTAGTAAGTTTTATATTTTGAAATGTTCTTTGCAACCACAGGTTTTTCGTCGCACCAATTACGATCCATTCAAGATTCAGTACCAGGATATTAATTTTTTCTATAATATAATCTTGGTGTATTATTTTACCTTTCAGGAAAACCAATACATGGTTCTAGCAAGTAAGTTTCTACCTTATTGCCAAATTATCTTTATATTACAGTTCTTTGGTTTCACTAACAGGGTTGAATGTTGGAAAAAGGTTTCTCTAAGTTTAGTATTCTTGATATCGCTTAGTTAAAATCTATTTGAAATTTGAGTTAATAATAAGAAATGGGCATGTTACTACTTACTAGAAGTCGGGATGAATTTTTTCAGTTTGCAAACCTGAACGAAGCTGATGTGACAAGAAATTATTTTTGTACAAATGTTGGTAACAATCACTTGGTTAGAACTATATGGGAACATATATGTATAGAAGGATGTTTTTCGTGTCTTCACAGAATGTATAATATTTTTTTCCTAGATATAGTAACTAACTAACTACGTCTATACGCATGGAAAAGGTATCAACCTTCCTAGTAGTAAAGACACATTATGAAAAAAACTAAAAACATCCTTCAATACGTATGAGTCCCTTGTTACTTCCAACCCAGTGATTGTTTCCAAATCTCAACGAAAAAAGTTTCTCATCACATCAACATCTTCAAGTTTGCAAACTAAACAAATACATCTCAAGCCAGGTCAGGTCCACTCCAGATTTTATTCATCAAATTTGGCGTAGATCTTAGCTACACGATACAAAGAACACAATATCTTAGAGAAACTTTTTCCACCCGATTAGAGAAGCTTAAGAACCCTAATTTAGTAATAAAGATCATTTGACAATAAGTTGGATGCTTACATGCTACAACCACATATTTGGTATTTTGGTTTTTTCTAAAAGGTAATATCTCTACTATCAATAAAATTTGAGAACCCTAAAAAGCCTATGACTGCAAACAACATTTTAAAATATAAAAACAAGAAATTTAAGCAATTACCTTATAAATTAAAAATTAAAAAAAATTGTTAGAGAAATTACCTTATAGAAATACTTCTTTCCTGGTTCTAAATTCACCATCACCCCATCATATATAAACCCTGGATCTCTCCACCCGACACTGTTATTCGCCGGAGCATCACACATATCTTCTCTCTCATACCGCCCGACCCGACTCCCAACCACCCGATCCATCCGATCCGAACCCAACCCATATCTCACCACACACTCCTTCCCATCACCAGTCACAAACATGACCCGCATCTCACCAACTTCACCCGTCAACGCCAAATGGATTTGGTCAGGCCCATGACCCGATTCGAATCCAAACTCCTCCGTTTCCGCTAACAGATGTTTCGGTTGTGGTAACGGGTTGTGGTCGTGATCTCGGCGGGTCGGGATGATTTCCGATTCCGTCCATCGAAAAATTCGGATCTTGTAGTTGGATCTGAGGTTGATTAACGGGATGGTGATGGAACCCGACCCAGATTGCCAGTTTTGTGAAGTGTTGAGGTACAGATAACCGATGTAGTTACGGAGGGATGAGTTGGGTGGTGAGTAGATTCCGAGCCAGTCGAGTTGTGAAGGTGAGTCGACTCCGGACCAGTTGACTGTTACCGAGTTGTTTGACTTGGAGAGAGGGTTTTTAGAGAGAGAAAGTGACGGTGATTTCGAGATTGATGGGTTTATGAAGATCGTGAAGAAGAAGATGAAGAACAGGAAAGAAAGAGGGGTTGGTGAATTCATCATCTGGGTGGTGGAATTGGGGGTTTTGACATTTGGGTTTAATGGAGAAGATGATGGATTTAATTCATATGTTTTGATTGCAATTGAAGTAAGATGGAAAGATATCGGTGATGGTTGGTTCGATTGAAAAGTTTTTGGTGGTTATTCCATCGTGTTCATGACAGAAGTCGGGATGCGATTCGACAAGATTTTGGGTTGCATACGATGGTTGTACGATACAAAACCTTTTAGTGGTGTTGTAATATTATATTTTAAAGGGAAATTCAGCAAAATAATTAAGTTTGACTATTTTATTATCAAAATAGATATGAATTTTGGAGGCTAAATTTCAAAAAAGTGCAGTTAGTCTGCGTCTTTTAAAATCTAGCCAGTGTTTTTTAAAATTTAGTCAGCGTTTTTTAAAATAAAGCCTTTATTTTAAAAAACGCATGCTAAAAAACGTCGCCTAATTTTGATGGCTACTAGCTTGTACTTTTGAAGAAAAAAAAAACGCTAGCTAAATTAGGCAGCGAAATGTTAGGTGGCAAAATATGAAGGGGTGTTGACGATTTAGCCTGCGCTTTTTGGTTTTTTATCCTGCGCTTTTCATGTCTATTTTAGTAAAAAGGGGGTCAAACTTGATTATTTTGGTAATTTTCCCTAAAAACTATGGTTAAACTCGTGTGTTACACGGAATTATGTAAACAAAAATTGATGTTGTAACACGAATTCTAGATAAACAGGTATTTTAATATAAAGAATATGCATAACATGTATGAAATAAAAGTACATTGTTGTCAATGGCGGATCCAGAAACTTTTTTCTATAGGTTCAGTTTTTTGGATGCTACAATTTAGGCTATCTGGTATACCGGGCTGTATGGGGGCTGTATGGGGGGCTGTATTGACTGCCACGCAGGAAAGAGAAAGTGTAAAGTGGGTGAGTAAAATGGTGGAAATGCATGTGCTGTATGAGGGGCTGTATTGATGATTGATTAATCATTTTTTTTATAATTTTATTTTATAAAAAAAGTCACATTATTTAAAATAAATAACATTATTTAAAAAAAAGTAAC
>WOUH02000006.1:8405112-8417574 GCA_009936405.2 Stevia rebaudiana
TGCAGACTCAGTCAGAACTTCTAACTGGGTCAGCTTCTGACTCAGTCAGATCATACCCAGTCAGACAAATCAAACAGTCCCTAAGTCATTATTGATAAGATGGTTTTGACCGTTTTGTATATACAGTAATACAAGTAGAACTTGTATAGTTGTATATAAAGTTATTATCAGCAACAAGCTAGATAGTTGAGATGAAAAAAAAAAAAGCAAATCATCATCAGTAGCGGGAACTTTGATTCTTAACCCTAACAGGGATAGACTTAAAGCAACAAATTATAATAAATAAGTAATTAAATAAAACACTCACCACATGCTAAGACGTGGTCTAATGGTCTTTATGGCAAACATATAGCGTTGCATGCCACACACTCTATCTCTTTCCTTGTATTTCTTTTTCATCTTCAAATAAATAATCACTACTCATGATCTCTAGCACAATTGGTTGGGGTGAGGTACCTAAAACTTCATTCAAATAGGAAGGTCATGGAGTTTTCCCACAAATATGAGTTTCCTTCTTGATGGTGTTAAAAAAATACATTGCTAGCGGAAACCAATTTATTGCTTGTCTATTCAGTAGTCTTCACTTTTCTTTCTTCATGCAAACAACTCTACAAGTACTATTTAGAGGGTCAAGTTGAGAGAACCCTCCATTAAATTTCCCCGATTAATAGAAACATTTGCTTTGTCGGATGGTCAATGGATCCATTGGACCCTCACGCAGAAACATTTACACCTTTATTATTATTTCTTCTAACCCATATTCAATTAAATGAACACTTGATCTTCATATATAAGCTTTTTTATCTCTCCTTCACTTCCAAACATTTTCAACCAATTTCAGTAATATAGATACTACTCTTAAACTTTATAGAGAACCAAATGTGAATGCTCTTAGATCATTCACATTTGGTATTCCATCTACATTTTTATAATTTACTAAAAATCATGACATTTTTTTATTTACTGTACAATTAAATAATACTTTCTAATAAGTGTATCATTACATTTATGTTTTCTCCACTGACAATCACTTTCATGTTCAATTAAATAATATATTTTTTAAACCACTACATTTTTACAATTCTTATTCAAATTAAAAAGTTACTACAATATTCTCTATACATAAAGACACTAGGTTTTTTTATCATGTTTTCCATATATCAAATCATTCGAATAATTCAACTAACCTATGTTTAATGTGAGTACATAATATACATTTGTAAAAGAAATATTACATAAGGTTTTTGCTCCTTTAAACTAAAAAAAGCGTTATCAACGTGAAATTCATTTGTATTAGTTTAAACTTTTCTCAAGTCACATGACACATTTATCTTGCCAAACGGACTAAAACCGAACTAAGATATGAATTTATATAATAAAAAAAAAAGAAATTGACTCAATTTTTAGCATGATTAAAAAAAATTCAAATATCAAGTAGTTAATCTAGCAATTCTTATTTGTGACCTCTGAAAATTAAAATTTCAGTAAGATTATATTGGAAATAACATGAAAAAAAAAAGCTTTTCAAAGGAACCAACCTTAAACCTGTATCATGGCATGATTCAAATTCTTAGAAAACTTGTAACATGTGAATATCGAATAAATACGTTAACAAGGCAATAAATTGACGGATAATGCAACATGGCTTTCAGTCTATGTTAAAAGGAATTACATTCTTGACGTGCATTTGTATACTTTTAGAATCATCCAAAAAATGTTTATAAAATAATTTTTTTTTCCATTGATTTTATTGCAAAAATGCTCTCAATTTAAATACAAAAATAAAAGTCATTATATGAAAAAAAAAAACTTTATTTTTTGACAGATAAACCCTTAAAATTTGAGCTTTTTTACTTTTTGGCAAACCGGATAAGATTCCAAACTTAACTATTAATTAATAGTCCTAAAAACTTAATCCAACGATTTGAGTTCTCACCTTTCAATGTGAAGGTCAGGGGTTCAAATCCGTTTGTGATTGTTTGAATGACATCAGTTGATGGATCGACTTTGGGTTTAATATGGGTTCGATTCTGATGAGAGGCGAAGGTTTACCCATTTCACGGGGTCCTGCACATCTGATGTCGTGTTGTATTCTCACGGAGGCTGCGTAGACAAAAGTGACCCCGTTACCTTAACCATCATTTACAGGCCACGAAATTGAGGAATAGAAGTGAGAAAAAAAACACCGTTAAAATAAACTACTAATTAATAAAAATTCATAGTTGCAATTTAACCATTATCATTCACAACTTTTACTTGTTTTTGTCGGTAACAATCCCAATCACAAGATCAACATATATTAACCCTTGTTTTGTATTTAATTCCATCCAAAATCATGTTTCTGAATAATTATAAGCATCCATTTGGTATTACTAGGAATAATTTTAGTGTTAAAATACAATTTTTTTATTATTATTATTTTTTATTTCTATCGGTTCCCCAAAATGAAAATCTATATGACTATATCTTACTTTACAAAAAAAATATGACTATATCTTATTATTATTATTATCCCTCAGAATCAGTTCATCCCCTTCACATTTCCCAAATCTCTCACCACCTTTTCACCTTCTTTTCTTCATCTATCATCATCACGTACTTCTGTATGCATACATATACACATATCGCACCAAGATCACCGTCAAACCCTCATTTTAATCAAACCCAGATTCAATCAATCCAATCCAGAGTTCAATTGCTATGAAATTCGTCTAAATCCGTCGATTTCATGGAATCCATAGATGTAATTACAGCACACAAGGGAAAAATCGAAGCTGCTGATTCTAATTATATTCTTCGATCAGATCACTTGTTTCGACACACTGGTTCGTTAGAAATCGTGAGAGAAACCATGAGAATTTTGAGATATAATCCAACTACATTCATCGCCATTAGCGCACTTCTGATTTACCCTGTTTCAGCTATTCATTTATCGAATCAATTAGTTGATCAATCGATTATCCAACAAATCACTAAAATGGTTCTATATGCTGCAAATGTATCTGGTCTTCCATCAATACCATTTGTGACACAATCTTGCCAGAAATTTGCAGAAATTGCAATTTCATCCATGCTTTCTTTCCCATTATACTGCACTCTGTTACTGATGTCAAAAGCTGCTGTTGTATACTCTGTTGAATGCACTTATTCACAAAAGAAATGTTTACCATTCAAATTCTATGTGATTATGCGAACGATTTGGAGGAGAATCATCTCAACATATATGTTGATTTGTGCATTGAATATTGGTTGTCTCGCTTTATTTGTCATTTTGCTAATTTGTGTAAGCAAATTGCTTATTGTGATCGGTTGTTCGCCAATTATAATTGGGTACATCACGATTACAATTATATTGTTTTTCTTGTTGTTTTTTACTTACACAATCATCATTTGTGATCTTTGTATGGTGATTTCAATGTGTGAAGATATATCGGGCCCACACGCGTTGTTGAGATCTAGTGTGCTAATTAGGGGTCAAAGTCGGGTTGGATTGATGATATTTGTTGGATCAACGAGTGGGATGATGATCGTTAAAGGATTATTCGAACATCGGGTTAAAGTTTTGAGTTCTGTAAACGGGTCTTGGAGAATGTGGGAGCGACCCGTTTTGGTACTCGGGTATAGCTTTGTGGTGCTTTTTGATTTTATGATGAGTACGGTTTTCTTTTTTAGTTGCAAGTCGTATAGTTTAGAAGCAGTTGAGTGTAGGATGTAAACGAGTATTTATAATTTCTTAAATGGGTTTCAATTTTATTAATTTTTTTTTTTTTTAACTTTGTGTGGTCACCGTTGTAATCACTTATTTGTAAATTTACCCTGTTTTTAGATTTCCTTAAATTTAAAATCGGAGTATTTTTTATTAGATGTTTTTATGTTTGGTTTTTGGTTCATCACACCAAACATGATTTCTAATAAAAAAATCTTTAAAGCATTATTAAATGTGAATTCTTTCTGCAAACATGCATCTTAATATGTTTGGTTCATGTTTGTAAGTTCAGTGGAAACAGGCAAACACATCATTTGCTTCAAATTTAGAATTTGCAGTAAAAAAACATCTTAATCATTTACCATTTATATTGAACTATAAAAATGTAATTCATATCTGAAAAACAAAATATTAATCTAGTCAAATTTAATATTCTATAAATAATATGAAACTCAATCCTACACAAAAGTCAAGAATGTATATACTAAATACAACCTACATAACCAAGTAAAGAAATACAAATCAAGCATCATTTACATGTGAATCTATCTACACACACAATATTCAGCAAATGCTTCTTTACAATGACTCGAACGTTTTGTATAATCTATTTTAGCCAGTTTGTAAGTCTTGAAAACAATCAATTTTCTACACCTAATTTGGATAAAACGGACGGTTTTACCCTCAAATTTCAGTAACGGGAATAAGGGGTTCACGAAGACTATCATGACTCGAAGAATATGATAATGGAACTAACGCTGGGTCTTGGTAGGCTCTACTAATGTGCCTCAAAAATTGAGGCATTTCGGGTAGATTTTGATCTTCTCTATCTTTCTTTCGTAAAGTCTACATACATAAAAATATAAATATTATTGAGGTAAAAGAATGTAAGTGGTGTTTAAGATTGGTTACTGAAACTATTTATATGTTTAATTACGTTTTGATATAGAAAGATGTTTGAGGTTGCTAATTTTAAAATGGTTATCTAATTATTTATGGGTGAAATAAACTGTTTCATCTAATTTCAAAACTCAATAAGTGATAATTAGCAATCTTAAAACACTTACTAGTTAGAGGTAGCGATTTCAACAATAATCTTTTTTTTTTTTTTTGATAAAATGAATTTATGAAATTTTATGCATTAAAAAAAACACTTTGCTTGACTTTTGGCGTATTCTATTTTTACCCGACTATTTTTGTAACCCGTTAGAGATAAAACATAACCTTTGTCAGCCATTTACGATTATAAGGCTTCATATTACCACCTCTGTAGTCTATACTTAATGAATTTATAACAACCATAAAGAACATACCTCGGTCGAATAAGAGTTAAAAATGGGTAAAAAGCGTTTTCGACAATATTCATTGAAGAGAAGAGTGAGAATCGGAAGAGGGATAGTGACGGTGGTCGCATAAGGAAGCTTCTTCAATTTAAATATTCCAAATGCTATGAATTGCATCAAAACAATAGAGAAAATAGTGGAATCATGAACGATTGGCCAAAACTTCCCGCCAGATTCATATTTTGGCGCATAGACGTAAAAAAACTGCATAAAACATTGCATTAGTTGTTGCCTGCTTTGTAACATGATATATAGTATAGGGGGCTTAGTGTACATATACTTTCATTGTACTCTTTTTTGTCATTGATAAACTGTACTTACATACATACCTAAGGGGTTCACTATTTTTTTTTTGTATCGGTTGGAACGGGTCAGGTGGGGTTAGGTTGACATGCAAATACTATTTGTCCATCTTAAGTAATTATTGAACTAATTATGATCATACAAACATTAAAATTGTAATAACAATCTAAATTGTTGAATAATAATGATTTAGAAGGTTTGAGTAATAGAAAACAAATTTTCTGTTTGAACCATTTGACTCATTCCCTTTTAGCTAAGTTTATATATTGCGCTTGTTTTAGACGTTCAAGATAGCATACAACCCAAAGTAAAATGATTGAACTGAAGTCTGGAAATGTCAACAACAACAAGAACCACCAACAAGAACCACCACCACCACCACCAGCAGCAGCAGCCGCCGCCGCCGCAGCCGCAGCAGCAGTAATTAAAAATAAAACAAAGTTTATTAAATTTCTAGAAGAGTGTCATAGATGGTGTTTGAGTATTATTTGGTTCAAGATTATGGATTTTTAAAAATGGAATTGCTACACAAATTAATGGTCATCCTTTCAACCCATTTATACGGTTTTCACTTTTTTTTTTTATGATTGTGGGACCCACGTACGTGCTATAATGGTATATAGTGTTTGATTTAGAAAACCATTTCTATTCCATCAAATTGTCAAGCACAACCAAACACCGCCATTTTTTATGAAAAACTAAAAGTAGAGATTGAGAACTAACCTGGTTTCGGTAGATGATGTAAGCAAGAGCAAAGTAAACCAAGAGAAATGGAATAATAAGAGGAGCCAAGAAAAAATATGTAAATCCTAAAAGTCCAAAAAAAAGAATCTTTGGAATGTCTTTATGATAAGGAAAAGATGGAACTGTGACATCATCCGAATTTCTAGTAAACGGTTTAGTAATTAAGCTTCCTATAAAAGGTATCACACGAAAGAGTTCTGATGACGTGCTCGTCCATCCTAATGTCACCACGTATGCAATGAAAAATGACGCCTGCAAAACCAGGTTCAAAATTGTAAGTAAAGTTAATTACAATGATAGTTCATGTCTTTCGTGGAAATTAACACGTTTGGGTACTATAAAGGTTTTGAGTTACAGGTTGGGTATTATTTTGTAACGAGTTTAGGTATTAAGGCTTACTTTCATTAATTTTTCTGTTAAATTAAGGTGAAACGACCGAAATACCCTTTGGCTTAAAAATGGGGTAACTTTGCATAATAGTAGCCAAGTTTTAGAAGTGTTTCAATTAGGTCACTCAAATTTAAAAAGTGTTCTAATTAAGTCACTCAATTGTCCTGTTTTATTTAAATTCTGGGTTTTAACATGCTTTTTTTTTGCATAATTTATTTTTGTTGCAATTATGAAATATTATTAGTTTTTTCCTTTTTTTGATGCTAATATAGAGTGGTGACATGTATTTTAGGTGTTTTTTTTCTATTTTTAATAAATATAACAAGTTTTTTTAATATACTGACATATATTAGAAATTTCGACCCCTACATCATATCTTCCATTACTTTCTTGAGACAAATAAAATCAATGGTCGATCGATTTGAAGGTTTAGTGACCCAATCTTAGCAAAAGATGCATGAGTGACCTAACTGGAAAACTTCCAGAACTTGATTACTATTCTGTGACATTTTTCATTTTAAGGGGTTTCTAAATAAAAAAAAAGGTCAAAGGGTGAAAAGACAAATGGTAGTTTGGTCATTTTACCCAATGTAACAAAAAAGTTAACGGAAGTTAGCCTTAATAACACAAACTCGTTACAAAATTGAAAGCATAAATCCCAAACCTGTTACATTAAATCCTTAGTACTAAAACGTTTTACTTACCTCAAACCACAAGGACCATCTGTGTAATTAACAAACATATATTCAAGACTAAAAAATTAAAGAATTTGGAAAAATTTTATACCTGAGCGGGAACAGAGACGGCAAGCTTGGAAGGAATCTCCTTGAAATCAAGGATTATGAATAGTAAACTAAAAGCCGATGCAGATAAAACATTTGCAAAAAAGACGTTCCACACGGTAAACCATATTACTTTGTGACATGCACTTCTTTCAATATCACTATTACAAATATACCCTTGTTGAGAGGATAATAGTTTCATAATTGGAGGAACTATCTTTAATGACATCTGAAGTATTAAATTCGGAAGATATCCTGTAATTACTTGACTTACAATAGACCTGCAACATTATAAAAGGTTTGAGCTTATTATTCATTTTGTACACAAGTTTATTGTATTTAGTTATATTTGTATTCGGGTGTGTTGTATAGTATTGAACATAGCATGTCACCAATAACACAAAACTTGTTGACTTCAACATCTCTTAATGTATGAGAAAATCAAAATTTTTGTAATGGGTTTCGTTATGTATGCCTCTAATGGGCCAAACGGGCTGAAAATCACAATCACCAAAGTGTATTTCTGTTTTAACTAGAGAAAAGCCTCATAAATCATTTTATTCAAAAAGATTAGATTATTCTTGAAAAATATTATCTTTGTAATCGTATTTGACACAAAATTAGTTTTAAAAAATTTGAAATTTGCCCAAAAAATGTACAGGGTCAAAACAACCCGACTTGTTACTCAACCCGCTTGATTGCCCCACGCTTCATAGAATTGGAAAAAAAAAAGAGTTAGTTACATAGATGGTACATGTGATACGCGAAAAGTAACAAGTTTGGTTACTAAGGGTTTCATGTAACACGTTTGGGTTTTATGTTTTAAATATTGTGAAGAGTACGGTATTAAGGCTAACTTTCGTTATCTTTTCGGTTAAATCAGGGTAAAATAACCATAATACCCTTTGAATGTTCACCTTTTGCCTTTGACTATTCAAAAGGTTAAAGGGTATTTTGGTCATATCAATCTGATTTCAAGATAAGGTTAACGAAAGTTAGTCTTAATACCCAAACTAGGTACAAATATGAAAGTATAAAACCAAACTTGTTAGTTGTTACTATAACCCCTTAGTACCCAAACATGTTACTTTTAGTAAACTACAGGGACCATCTATGTAACTAACTCTAAAAAGAAATAAAGAATGTTTAGAAGCTGCAGAAACTACTTACATTGTAAGGATATTTTTGAGTGCAGGAAAGTAATATTCCAACTGAGCAAGATTTGTAAGCCCTTGAACTACAAAAACCGGAATAAGGAATATAGTTGTAAGAAAAGCGCACGATACAATGACCACAAGTCTTGAAATCCATCTTTTCATAAATGTTGAAGAAAAAAATGGCCAATAAACATCTTGCGGTTCAGGTGCTTGCTCTGTTCGCCAATGCGTGGGATTATTTGATTGTAGCATGTGAAGCGCGATTGCAGCACCATAACGGGTCTTGAATGACACAAATGCAGCTCTAACTTCCTTTCTTATTAATAAAAAAAAATTATTATGAATGGAAATTGAGATATTATTATAATAATAAACGAAAAAGTAAGCTTAAATCATTCATAAAAAAAGAAATTATTGATGCCAGCAAAAGAGTCTATGTGGCATCCATGTCACTGAAAACAACAAAAAGAGACTTTTTTTTAATGTAATAATTAATGTTTTATTTAAATAAAAAAAATGTATTTGGGATCTACCTCTCTTGATTTGTCCTTTTTTACATGATCCTTCGAGTCATCTAAAAGACCATCACGTGCATACAGTTGCTGAGCTGGCTTCTTTTTGGAACGGAAAATCTTTTTAAAGACTTTCTTCACAGCATTCTGGATATATTCATTAAAGAAAATTAGTAAAACTACTACCAATTTGTTTGCTTAATCTTATTGTTAAATGTAAAGAAATATTAAAAAAACAAGTTTTATCACTTACAGCAACAGTCCAAACTTTGCTCTTTCGATGAACAACCACATGAGATAAATATGTAGCGGGATGATTTTCTGTAAAAAAGTTATCAACACTGTTGCCAACATTGCTACCTTTTGAAACAGGTATATTGCTAACTAAAATAGTATACTGATGAGGTTGAGGTTTTGATGCACAGAAATAATCAATCCTTTTCAAAGATATATATTTGTATTCCTGGAAAATGCAAAATAAGATCATTAAGTTCAATCAATCACCTAAAGTAAATTTTTTTCTCTTATCAAAACAAGAAAAAAAAAAATTCTATGTAAAAAGTTTATATTTCAATTGATCTTATGAAGCCAAAAAAATAAGATAATTACAAGATATATTGGATCTATGTAAGATAAGATAACGCCTCGTCAGCAGTGCGCACATATAATGTATATATGTGTGGACCCTCGAGGGGCAAAAGTAAAATTGCACTAATTTTAACGTTATTTTACTTATTTTGTGAAAATATTGTTAAAAGCGTTGGGTTGAGGTAAGGCTTGTCTTCGTCGTACCCTCCTCAGACCCTACCTTTAGGTCGGATATACTGAGTACGATGATGATGATGATGTAAGATAAGTTTATTTAACCTATTACTATTTAAAATAAATAGTAACACATACCGTAAAGAGAATATAACAAACAACAATGGTGATCAAATATACAGCACCTACATGTATCCATAAACTGCAATAAATTCATATCATCTGTTAGGTTTCTTTTCATCTTTGCAGTATACAAGTAAACACACGCGTATAAATGCGTATAATGATAACAATTAACAAGGTGCCACATGTTACCTTGAGGAGCCATTGTTTACATTAGAAATGCTAAATACTTCCAACGTATTGTTAGTTATGTTTATGAAATCGACACTTTGCAGCTGATCTCCCGAGCAGTTCACAGGAAGTAAAATAAAGATTCCAATAAATCCTGCGATGGTGAATACTTTAAAACTGAAAATAAGAAGGAAACAAACTATTTATCGTTCAACAAAAATTAACCTTAGAGTAAATTACACAGATAATCAATGTGGTATGCATATTTTCACTTTTAGTCCCTAACTTTGATAAATTACAGAAAAGGGCCTATACTATGCATGCTTCGCACACTTGCAGTCTCTACCTCGGATGGGCGTTAAAAACTGATGTTAAGTGAGTCAAACTTTGTAAAAATATCGATAAAAACTGAAGAAGATGAAGTGAATTTGGAGTAAAGGTATTATGAATTTATTATTATTTTTACAAAATTTGACTCACTTAACGTTAGGTTTTTAACGACCGTTCAAGTTTGGGACTGCGAATGTGCTAAACGTGCAAAGTATAGGGCTATAGGCCCTAATCTGTAAATTCTTAAAGTTAGGGACCAATAGTAAAACTCGTGCATACCACCGGGACTATCTGTGTAATCATTAATTAATACTGACCTTAAAACAATAGGAAAGCATTTTAATAACATAATTACCTAAAGATGATTATTCGCATGAATACAACCGCATCAAGACCTGCATATGACAACAATTGTTCTTCTGTAGGATTCCATGCATTTTTAATCCAATTAAGAGTAGGAAACAGTCTATCTAAATGAAAATATCTTGGTCCAAGAACACGCGATATCCCCTCCGCAAGCAAACGCGGAGCATAAACTTTATAATTTCCAGGTTGTTTTCTCAAAACTGAATACAAGGTGAAAAAAATTACACAAAGTGCAAAATTGATTGCAACAGACGTAAGAAGACCGGAGAGAATCATTTGGTAATCCCAACTTTTTGTTGAAGAAAATCAGACTAACGAGAACAAACACCAGATCTGCAAAGAGATTAGGAGAGTAATTAACAGTGCTCAAACACAATTAACTACAAACATCTTCTTAGATTAGTTGATTGTAATCTCAATTATATATTGATTAACTTTGAGCAGATTACAATACTGGAAATCCAATGATAGATTAGTTGGCAAACATATTCATATGATTAGAAGATTAGAGTTAGCTAGTGCATAAATATTTAAATGAGCAGATAAATGTGAAATTGCAACTGAGAAATAAGAAAAATCCTATAAACTCACTAGATTGTACTGTCACTAACTCATTATGATATAATGCATTAAGAGTATAAGAGTAATCGTATTCATATATTAATTGGGAAAAATCAAAAACAGATTTGTGAAGTTGAGAGAATTTAAATCTAGAAATAACTGAAACTTAAATAAGAAATCCGAGTATTTGTGAAATTGACTAACTACTTATTTACAAAATCATAACACAAGTAATTCAACAGCTCCAACAATCCAAACACACGAATACAGATCGATCTTCAGTGCCTATTACAATTTCACACTCACAGATGTGTGACACACAAGCAACTGAACATGTTTATCAGCCATAACATACAATTTTGAACCAAAATTGAGTATTTGAGTGTCTGATAAACTCTCATAGTTTCTATATATCTACAATAAACAATATCACAAAAAGATTTACTAACAAACAGAGACAATTAACAGCCAAATAGTGAGAATCGAATAGAACAAAACATGAAACAGTATTCAATTCACAGACCTAACCGTCAAGTAGCATGATTAATACCGAATTGTACCTAATTTTCGAGTTCAGGCATAACGCAAATCGGCATATGTAATGATGTGTATATCTAATATTCCTTTTGAGTATTGAATTGCGTGCCGTTGACTGATCGGAGACGGTTGTGCGAATGGAGGATATCAGCGGCCAAAACGCGGTTGGATGTCGGAAGCCGGAAGAAGAAGGTAGAGAAAGCAATCTGTTGACTTCCTGCAGGTATGAAAGTGGTTGAATATTTTAAAAACCGGTATATTTTGATATTTTCAATAAAATCGCCGGTATCACTATGTTTGGAATTGGGACAAGTGTCTCTACTATATTTGTACTTTGATTGCCTATTTGGTGGATCTCTGGCCGTTAATTTTTTTTTTTTTTTTTTTTTGTAATGGTCTTTTTTGTTACACGCTGACATTTTTGAAGTGTTAGATCTTTGAGAGCATTCACATTAGAATCTTCATCTCTATCTTTATAATTCATTAAAAATTATTATATTTTCTCTCTTATTCAATTAAATAATAATATTTTTTACTTTTATCATTATTTTTTCTCTCTCATATTCAATTAAATAATAGTTTTTATATCTTTATTTGTACTTTTTTCTCTCTCCAATTTACTTTAATGAAGAGTGTTTCTCTATATTTACTGGTTTTATCAGTTTCTCTATATTT
>WOUH02000006.1:8428799-8439899 GCA_009936405.2 Stevia rebaudiana
AAATCGCCTGTTTTTTAAATCGAGCACAATTTAGGCATGTTTCGAGCGATTTTCGAGCGGGTTTGGACAGCCCTAGCGGGGTGTTACAAAATCAAACGTCAAGATTATTAATAGATAATTCATGAATTAACTAGGGGGATGATTTGAATTAATGGTAGCCAAAACATTTTTTTAACTTTACAAATGCAACCGTTTTCTTAATAATTTGACTACCTTTATGATAGAAAATAATGTGTGAACACCCTAATATTTACAAAATCCGTAGGTGAAGTATTTTTAAAAGTGATTTAAAAAAGATTGTTAAGAAAGTGAAGAGCATGTTATTAGTAAATAATTAGGTTATATTTAGTTAGCAAGTAAATTATATAAGGGAAAAGTGAATACGGGGCTGTTACGCACCTAAGTTAGGTATGAAACCATTTAAAATAACCCCATTTTGATTAAATTGACGTAGATTTTAGCTTGAATCTTCTTTATATAGTTATTTTCTATCAATCCAAATAACTTTCCACTACTTTTTCTTCATCATAGTTACAAATATGACTTTTAATTTTTATATATCCACATTTGTGTTAAATAAGTCAATTTGAATTATAAGGTCTATAATGTGTTTTTTTTGTCCAAAACATATGTCAAATGATGAATAATAACCAAGGAAATAAGATACAAATCAAATTTTATTTTGATTTAATCAAAACGGGGTTATTTTGAATGGTTTCACACCTAACTTAGGTGCGTAATAGTCTCATATTCACTTTTCCCATTATATAATATGAGTATTGATTTAAAAGAAAAAAAGTAGGAAAGAAATGCACAATTGTTATAAAAATATTAAACTAGAATTGTACTTTAATTATGATTTTGTCTACATGAGTATATAATGACAAATGTGGATCACGATTTTGAAAACTAAGCCAATTTGTAACTGCAAAAAAGCTTGAATATTCATGTAAAAGGATTTGGTAAAAGATGGCCGAAATTTAAGTTGAAAACTCTGACATGAAAATGCAGTTTTGATGGCGGGAAACATTGACAAAGTAGAAACTAGTCAAACCCAAGATTTCCATGTTTGCCCGTTATTTCAATAATTTACCAAACACCAACAAACAAATATTTAGTTTATTAGGGGTGAAGAAAATGGACTAAAAGTTAAACTCTTTTAATTTAAAATCGTATTGTTGAAAGCTCTATATTTAAAGCTTAAGTTCAACTTCTAAATAATTATTTTATGAAGAGGTGACATATTTTATTATTTAATTATTAAATAAGTATTTTATGTGCTTTCATTTACATTCATATTATGATATTCATATACAAGAGGAAGGATCATCAGAAACCACCCCTTGTATAAGAACCAAAAAATCAAAATTTAATGAACTTCAAACATTTCTTATTTTTTCATACGTTATTATTTTTTAAAAACGAATTACACCACTGAATCACAAATTTTCTCATCTTTCAAACGAGAATAATGAAGTCATATTAAAAGGGAAAAAAATTGCGTCATCAAATTTTAATACTACATATATGCAGTATGATGATAATTTAAAAAAAAATTAATACTACATATATGCATTATAACGATAATTTACAAATTATACTTATTTAAATTTATATTTGCGTTTTTAGAAAAGATTTATTCATAATTTTCTTTATGTTTTATCTTTTTATATATACAGCATATGTGTAATATTAATGTAATATGATGATAATTCATATGTTTTAGTACTTTGCGTTACCTTACGTATTTCTTATAAGTGTTTTTTTTTATTTTATGTATATCTATGTATATTACAAGTAGTCGTCCAAAAAAAAATAAAAGTTTATAGTACAAGTATACTAGATATATGTAGTATAGTACAACTTACGACGTAAATTTTTTTATTTTTTTTTTATATGACTTCATTATACTCGTTCGAAAGAGGGTAAAATTCGTGATCTAATAGTGCAAACCGTTATAAAAAATAATAACGTATGAAGAAATGCGAAATGTTTAAAGTTCACTTAAGTATAATTTTTTGGTTCTTAAATTAAAAATGGTTTTCTCATGAACCAAGTCCTCATATATAATATTTTAAACATTAATATATATATAATAATTGTAAAATCAGTTGGTTAGTCAATCTTAATATATGAATAATATATGAAGCTCAAGCTCGTTTTTAAATGAGTTTCAATATGAGCTCAATCTTCGTTTGAGCTTGTTTAAGCTCAGCTCGAATCGAGCTTCAACGGAGTTGATCATAATTCATAAATAGCTAAAAAATGACTGGGCTCACATTAGAATTTTCTTTTATTTATATTTTGGCAAATTGGATTTTAATAAACCTAACTTTGACTCATTGGCTTGTAATAATCTCAACTTAGGAAATTGTTACCAACAGTCCAAACTTTTATATCTTTTACTTGTGGCAGTCTCTAACTAACAGAAGTTAATTCCGTTAGCATATTGGTGACGTGTCACAGCGCCACGTCAGTAAATTCGTGATATGTCAGCATGCCACGCCAGCAAATCTTATCATGTAACCATGACACGTAAGCAAATAATGTCATGTCAGCATGCCACGTCAGCAATAGGTTAATGGAGTTAGCTTCCGTTAGTTAGGGACTGCTACAAGTAAATGATATAATAGTTTGGACTGTTGGTAACAATTTCCTGAGTTAGGATTATTACAAGCCAATTGGTCAAAATTTGGATTATTAAAATCCAATTTGCCTATTTGTTTTACCACTAAAAATATTCAAAAATGCTAGAATTTAATATTTGTATGGGAAAAACATAATACCTAACAAAGTAGAAAATAAACTTTCGAACTTGTGTTTTATAGTTTTATGTATCAGAACTCAGGAGGAACCAATAGACTGAACCAAACAATCTTTAAGCCCAAAATGCGTCTTTTGTAGTTAGGGTGAAGCCCATCAGTTTTATTTTTAAAATTGAACCGTCTTAAAACCTTAACTACAAGTCTACAAACAACTATTAAAAACCACTCTTGATGTTACACAAAATTCTCACTACAATTAATAACTGTACAGATTAAAATTTTAAATGCATGTTTGCAAAATAATAATCTACTAAAAACATGAATTCCATTTTCCTGAAATTTTGTCACGCGGAGGCGGGATCTTTGGGTTGGACATTTTGTTCAAGAGCTTCCGGAAGATTCAACACGATTTCAGCAAATGCTGCAACACCACATCCAATAAAGGATATCAGTCACAACTTAATTAACATAAAACTAATTAGCCATTAAGACAACATTTTAATTTTGTTCAATTGTTTAAAATAAAACAATCTCAAACACGATCTATTCATCTGCATAACAATGAGAAAAGAGATCATAACCTTCGGGCAAACTCAAAGTGCGCAATGCAGTTTCTGCATAGGATAAACGCATGGGACCCACATTGTTTCCAAATGCTACTTTTCCCTTTTTACCCCTGGTTGGGGACTTTTTTAATTGGCTCATTGGCCATGCGACAACACTTATACCAGTTGGAAGTATAGATAACAGATCTGCATATCTAAGGCTCACTGTTACCTTGCTGCAAGCATTAGCAACATTAGTTACACCAAAATATTAATAATATGTAATTGGATTTGAAGAAAATACCAACCAATCAAAATCTTCTAAGAAAAATTCAATCATGTGATATGGAAGACTGTGATAAAGTTCTCCAATTTGGTTACCATATAAGTCCTTTATAAGACGAACCTATAACAAGTAGAAATAGAAAAACAAAGGATGTGTTAGTCATACAAAAAGTTAAATAATTTGTAAAATATAACAAAATAAATTAAAATAAACCTGTTCTCGTCTATCAACATATGCTTGCAATAGGTCTCCTATGTGATCGATAAATTTCTGAAAAGAAATCAAAAGTATTGAATAAAACTTTACAAACAAAATGAATGGGGAAATGATATTAGAATTAGTGAATTACCATCGCGTTTGAAGATAAAAGATCGTTTTCTGCTTCACGTAATGGCAAAAAGAAAGGAACAGTGTGTTCAAGAACAGTCATCTTTTCAAGAAATGACTTGCTTTCAAGAACACAATGATATTGTTCACGAGGCTCACCTAAAAACCCATATAATTTTTTAAAGTAATAAAAAAATAAGAAGAAAAAAATGGGATGTGATTTACCAGCAAAAGATGTATCATATTGTATGCCAATGCGTGCTCCTTCCAAGCAACAAATTACCTGCATAAAAGAGAAAATGTTTACTGTTAAGAGTTAACATAATTATGTGTTAAAACCAAAGTCTAAAAGTTAAGAACATTATATCAATAATAGCTTGGTTTCTATTGCAAAAAAATAATATAAAAATAAAATACCTTTGTTCCAACTTTATATGTGATTTTATCATTAAAAGCAGTCATTGGCAGCATGCTTGAATCCGCAGGTGATTGCATTGCCTTTCTCTCAGCCTCCATATGAACCTGTTATAAAGTTAAAAACACATTATTATTATTACAAACAAAGCAGAATATTTAGAGATATGTAAATTTTCGCACAATTTTTTTTTGTTGATTATAGATAAAATCAAAATATCTAGAGAAAATGAATTAAAAAAAAAAAAATTCACACCCGTTCTCTTATAGTTGCCAACAATCCATCATTCCACTGTTCGCTGTCTAAACAAACCTCTGAAAATAAATAAAGATAATCTTAGAATAACCAAACTCGTGACAACAAAATATAAAACAAAAACTAAAATAACAATAATAAGAGATTAAACCTACCTTGTGTCTGGGAAGCCCGTGCAGCTTCAAATTCCCGTTGCAGACGCTCAAAAATCATTTTATCGGAGTCCCTGATAAATTTTAATTAAAGAAAAAACACAAATAATAATAGATATAAAACAATACACTGTTGCTTGAAGTGCAAGCTTATATAAAATATTCCAAATGACTGAAGCAATTTTTGAAGTTGAAGGTATAAATATGGAAGTAGAGATTAAATGTTACATGCCAGAAAACTAATATTTTGTAATTCTAAGATTTAATACCTAGAAAGACGTTCAGTTAATTCCGCATGCCTCTTGAGTACACTTGCAACTGCCAAACAAAACAAATGTAATTCTTGAAGTCATAAAAATAGAAACTTGATGACAAAAAAAAAGTAAAAGATGTACATCTGGCCCTTGTGGTGTCTAAATGTATATCATCTTCCTGCATAAAGTCCTGTTATACAATAAAAATATATAACCAAAGTTAGAGCAAATGTATTGCCATAACTCAGATGTATCAAGTGAACAAAATCTGATGCATAATAAGTAGCCATGGTAGAATAAGTTTAGAAGAATCACTGTTTTTTATTATGTAATTCAATAAACTTTAAGAGATTAATATAAAACTCCAAGCATGCAACATATGATGCAAAAATGATATATAATCTCACTTATAAACACAAATGAATACACTGCTAAAAGAATGAAATGGTTACCACTTCTCCCATATTTTTTAAATCCTCAACTGGAAATTACTGCAAGCAAACAAAAACAAAAGAATTAATAAGCAAAACTGATGATTAAAGACTCATGTTGTGTGTTTTGCAGAGAATGAAGATTAAAGACTCATGTTGTGTGTTTTAAAATATAGGTTGATAGTTAATGGCAAGAACAACCAACTGGATGCAAATTAGAATGGGGTTACATGTTGTGTGTGTTGCAGAGAACGATGATTAAAGACTCATGTTAGTTAGTTGTGTATTGAAGTTCTAAAAAGAAGATTATCAATATAAAATTATAAACCATCAGATAAGACAGTAATTCATTGAAGCCCTGTGTTAAAATTCAATGCATGTGTAGCCAAAATCGATCATACAAAAAACAAACTTTTTCTTTTTATAATGAATTCTTAATCCTATATGCAAATCAAAGTTCATAATTCAAATACTCGCTCGTTTTATCTGGTCTATTCATGTATGATTAAGGTTTCAGAACCAGTAGTCAGATTAACGCTAATATAAGTTTAATTAATCGAAGTTTCACATTGATTGTGGGCTAATAGTTGACAATATGTGAGATTTATGAACATAATAATGCCTGCAGAGGAGATAGCCATCTCCGGAAAGAGATTACTAAACGACCAACAATTTTTGGTTCAATTTAACATAAAACTGATGAGCAATCGAGCTACGCATACAATCAACTATAATTAACAGCAATTTGATGCTTAGTTTTATAATTAAATTTTTAAAAACCGAACTCGGACCGAAGAAAATCATGAACAATAAACAATTAGGGCAAGAGATAGACTGGAAGATCAGATACTTATTGATTTATTAAGCAAATTCTTGAATTAGGTAATAGAAGATGGTGATGGTTGCAATTTCGTATTTTGTGTTCACCGGAAAAGAGAAGAAAACGGTACCTGCTCCTCCGATGCGACTGAATGCTACTGCTGTGACGGAGACGAAAATGAGAAGCGCTGTTCAAAGGAAAATTTTACGTCAGGGAATATTGGTAATTAACCAAAGTAAAATAAAATAGTTTAGGTGGTAAAATGTCAACCGATCAAATCAGGAGACATACGTAGTATCAAATTTCTGAAGTCTTTAGGAAGAAAACTGTTTGTTTTTTAACGCATGTAAACTGCAAAAATAAACTGGTGAAAGTGTATGAACCATGGTGATGGTAGACTGTGGTGGTAAAAAATGACGGTATACTACATTTCAATCAAATTAACAAAATTTATATTATAATTTTAAATTTTTTTAGTAATCACTCAGATGGTTAACATGTTTATATTCTCCATTAATCTAGTTGTAAAATCTGTAGTAGTTTCTATATTTAAAGTTGTAACTTTTAAAACATAATCAACTAAAAGGCAAAATTAAAATCGTGAATCTTTAAGTCCATAAAACATGAAAACACAAGGTATTGGCTGAGAAGAGTATACTCTATTACACACTCGTGATGCAAGTTTAAGTCTTAATTCTAGCCATGTTAAGGGCAATTTTGTGTATATTTTAGAAGTAGATCAATAGATGTGTAAGTTTGTAGTTTAGAAAAAATAACTAAAAAGTCATATATGTAAGAAAAAATACATAGATGGTCCTTTATGTCTACATGAAACTGCAGAAATGATCCTTCATGTTTAAAAATTACATTTTACGTCATTTAATGTGATTTTTGTTGCAAATTAGGTCATTTCTTGCTAACAGGGTTAATTTCTAGCTAAGTCTTATCATGTGCCAGGTGTCACAAGACGTGATTGACACGTGAGGGACAAAATAGGCTTTATTTATCACTATAACTTGGTTCTTAATAACGCCTTCTCCCTCATTCCTCCCATTTCACTCCATGAATCACAACCGCTCCTCTTTATTATCCATTCCAAGCTAAAAATGATTTCTGTAGTTCCTAGTTTCTTTGGTGTTCTTATTTAACCGGCTATATCAATATATTATTGATTTAGAATGCTATTTATGTAACATTATAACAAAAGATTGGATACATAAGGGTCCATTTGAATTAGAAGTGTTCATCGGTATTTGGTTCAAGTTACCACCCTTCAACATATGAAGAATACAACTAGCCTATTGACCCTCTTGTATCAAATCTTGTATACAATAGGATCTTGCTTTCAAATTACATATAAATGAAAATGGAAAGAAACCTATATTAATATATTGTTTCTATCTTGATTGAATAGAAACCAAACACCAACTATCTTGGAATTGCATTTCTTCTCAACTTCTCTTGATATTTAGCAAGTGAATACCACAAACCACCCAAAGTATTAATAACCAACCCGCTAACATTCAGAAAGTGTACTTGAACTCCTCCCAGTAAGAAGAACCCGAGTGTCTGACCCACCAATTAAAAATCAAATTTAGTACATTCATAAATAATCAAAACTAAAAATGGCAATTTCTAACATATTTAGTTACGAGTGGGTTGAGTTTGTGTATGATTTATCTTTAACGGGTCAAGCAGGTACATTTATCAAAATAAATAAAAACTAGCTTAAAGATCATCCAAAGTGTATGTTTATGCATAAAACCTCTTAGAAATATTGAAAAAATATATAATTTTCCTATCATATTTGACACACTAGTTAATTAAAAAAATGTTTATAATGTTGGACAAAATGTTTATAATGTTGGACAAAAGGTTCATTGGGGAATCATAAAAAAAGGGAAACTGGGGAACACTTGTGGAACATTCATTTTTAATGCAAAAAAAAATCAAGTACAAAAGCAAATAATCCAGTACAAAAAAAAATCCAGTAAAAAAAAATCCAGTACAAAAAAAAATCCAGTATAAAAAAAAATAATCCAGTATAAAAAAAATAATCCAGTACAAAAAAATAATTCAGTACAAAAAAAATAATACAGTGCAAAAAAAATAATTCAGTACAAAAAAAATCAATGGCCCACAATTGTTCCCCAGTTCCCTCTTTTTTTGATGGTTCCCCAATGAACCTTTCTCTCAGTTATAATAGGTAACTCAACCCACCGAATTTGTTACCTATAATCAGAAATAACAAACTTAAAAAGAAAACCATGGGAACTTACGGTAGATCCAACGCCTTTTAAGACTCCAACAATGGTTGTTGTAAGGGCAGAATTGACTATTGTACATAGAAACATGGTGTAGTTCAAGATTATTCCCATCACCAATGAAAGAACAAACATCACAAAAAAGTATACTGAAGCACTCTGTTACATGCAAAAAAAATATAAATATATATATATTAGTTTCAATTGATCAAGAAAATGGTAGATCAAGAAATTGTTGCATTTTTTAAAATAAACAAAAAAAACATTATTTTAATGTATACATCAAATTCAAGAATAAAGATCCGAACCTTTGCGTATAATAATGAGACTGAAGTTGGAAATTCTCCGGTAACTATGATGAGAAATACCAAAAATGGCAATGATAATAAGCTGTTGTAAAACATGATTTCAATAGATGAAAGCCCGTCTTCTGCACCAGATCTTTCCACCAAAACAAGGTACATTGTCTGCACGTGGCATCTAAATGTCATTTTTACTAAAAAAAATAACATAGATAGTTTTTTATGCGTGTCAGGTTGACTTGGAACAATATTTTCAACTTTCTTGAAATATATGATTACCAAAGATCTAATTTTTGCATAAAGTGATTAAGGAGATTGTAAGCACTGAATATACACTTTGAAAAACGTTCAAGTTTCAACCTTTTGGACCCGTTTCTTTTTTTAGTATTTTGAAATTGGCCTCATGTTGACCGTTTACATATAAAACATAACCCAAATTGACCCGCTAACCTGGAAGAAGACAGAAACAAGAGCCATGATGTATCCAAGTAAGTCAAAAGAAAAATCTCCAAGTGCAGCAATCATTACACCAGCAGCAGTTAATGATACAGAAAGAATTACCTAAACAAAAAAACAAAATAAAAAAAAGATTAAAAAAATGGTCCCAGAAAAGTAATATACTAAATAAGTAAATACGATTACAAATTCTATTAATAAAGTTATAAAACTAAAACAATGATACAATTATTATAATAATGCTACTTATGATTTATAAGGCAGTGAATATTAAGTATTAATTAGTTTGACCCGTTTCCTTTTCAACTAAATGTTCTACTTTTATCAATAAGACATGTTATCAATATTAAAAATTACACCCACACACCAAGAAGAAGCTAATATCATAAACTTTTGTTCTGTTATCAAGTGTTAAGAATCAAACTTTAGGAATTTTCAATTTAGTTACTAGGAGGTAAAATACATAAATACAACCAAATAAATATTAAAATGGAGTTGTAATGAACTTTAATGATGGAATGCAATAAATTACCTGTTTTGAGTGTTTTCCCTTTTTATAAAATAGACCAGCAATTAATACAGCAAGCGGTGTTAACCGTTTTATAGCAATGTACATTGGAATATTGACCCCTTTCAAGCTTGCTAACGCAAAAGCAACATTTGCATTATAAAAAAGTGAAACAAGAATAAGTTTTTTTGCGGTATCAACATTTAATCCTTTGGCTCTTGTCCATCCCATTACTCTTCCACAATGTATAAGTAATGCAGTTGCCATTTGCTGAAAAAGTTAAAAATAAAAATAAAAATAAAAAAAAACTTGTAAACATTATGTAAGTTGAATTAAATTTAACAGAAATTTGAAGATTGATGTATTTAGTATTACCTGCAATGTAAGAAGAGTCATAGAATATGCATACTCCATGACAACTGCTTTGTTTATGAAAACCATGGCCATTGATGCAATTCCATATGATGTTGCAGCAAATAAACTAAATGGTGGATTAGCATAATGACTTTATTAGTATAATACATTTACTTGTGTCAAGTGACAATGGTAGAAAAAAGTTTCCTTTTTGAGTTATATAACATCAGATACTCGATTTATATGCAAAGAACCCTAACAGATTAAACAGTGTACAAGTAGAACACATTCCACAAAGAATTAATAAAGATTTATCCCAACAACAAACTTGTCGTACACCATAACCAAATCTACAAACACCAATTGCTTACATTTATAATCACCATACTACTAAACACAATAGTAAAACTAGAAATGTGATGCGTAAACAGATCTGATCTGACAACAGCAATCAATCACAAAGAGAAAACAAAGGATTTAAAAATCGAATAACACAGCTAATTGAGAAAGATTCAACTGACCTAAGATAAGGAGGCGTCGTTTCTTTGTCCATCGATTGATCCTACGACGGCAATTTCAGCAAAATTTGAATGAATTGGAAGGAATGAAAAGAGTTAACAGTTGAAGATCAAAGGGGTTTTATTTCATCGAGTAAATTGTGATTTTCAGTTTGTAGTAGCAGAACTTGAGGCAAATTAACGAGAGGTTTTTGGGGTAGATCAGCTGGGGATCTGGGAAGTGTGGATCTCGTGTCTATTACACGATACTCATGATTCCATGGAATTTGCAGATTTTGTGGTTAGTGAATGTTTATTATTAAGGGTATTGTTATTTAAACACCCAAAATCCATTTTTTTACACCCTATACGTCACCTATAGGTCTATACGAGGCGTATAGGGGTCTGACACCCGACAACGTTAACAGATCTGACATTTTTGTCTGGCGTATTGACCCACGTATAGCTC
>WOUH02000006.1:8439999-8458648 GCA_009936405.2 Stevia rebaudiana
CCCCCCTCCCACGCCCCTCCAACGCCCGGCGTTTCGGTGTTGGCCAGCGTTGAAGTCCTCTCCACGCCCCTTTTCTCCTCCACTACACCCAGTCTAAGTAGAGTGTTATGCCATTAGACTAGAACTTGACCAGTTGCCTACTTGCCTTAAGCTATGTGTAGTGGTAGGGGGGTGAAGAAGGGGTGGGTTATGACGTGTCAGTGTCACGCAAGAGAGAGAAGAGGTGGTGAAAAATTGGTGTAATGGGTAAGTGGTGATGAGAGAGATGGGTAAAAAAATAGGAGGTTGAGGTGGTATATTCTGATTAGTTGAAAAATAAAATTCACTCTCCTTCCCACGCCGTCTGCACCACGCTTCTCTCTCCCACGTCCTCCGTTTCGGTGTTAGGGGCGTTAAAGCCCTGACCACCCTTTTTCCAACCTACATGTAGCCTGATTAAATCTGGTTTGGGTCGATCACATGGAGCTTATGATGGGCCGGTGACCTGTGGACCGAGTTGAACCAATGATTGGGCTACAAGAAGCTTGTTTGTTACTAACTAGTTGGATAACCCATGCACTTTGCGCTGGGTGTTCCGCTGAAACTTAAAAATAAAATATATATATATATATATATAGATTTTAAGAAATTCGATTGCAAACCATGTCTTAAAAGTAAAAAATCAAACTCGATTGATTTAAAAAATTTACCAACTAATAACAATAAATAATAAAAACTCATCCGATCAAAATGTTAATGCTCATAGTTAAATATATTGGGTTTATTTATCCAGTTCTTTATAAATTTGTACCTCAATTTACAAATTAACCAAATCTAGTCGTTTGTTTTAACTTCAAATTGACAACTTAATAGGGATTAAAAAAGACGTCGATAATCCAAATTTTATTTTTTTTATCATATCACTAATTAGAGAATCCAAGCTGGTTCTTTCTAATAATGTCAATTGTACTCCAGGAACTTAATATACAATACATATAACTTGATGATGATAATATTAAGTAATCAAGTTAAGTTAAATATAACTGTGTTGCAATAACAAAAATAAAAAATAAAAATGTCTTTCTAACCTATTTGTAAATATTTGAGAAGTTGACATATTTATAAACTTATTAATAATCAAAATTTTTGTGAAGATATATTCATCATTTAATTCCATCTATTTTTTTAATATATAATCAATTTGAACTGTTAAATATTCATAAACAAATTTTTATTTTACATAATGTTGAGTGAAATTTTTTACATATTGGGTGAAAAATTTTTAAATACATTTTTATAAATATTTGCCTTAATAATGTTGAGTGAAGAAAATGGTATTTTCTATCAAAGGAAATTAAATGATTTGACAAGAGAAAGAAAATTGAGACATAATTGTGTTTAAAGTTTAATGTATATCATGTAAATATTAAGACATAAATATTAATTTGCAACAATTTTGAAATTTAACAAGCAATAACACGAAAAACAATTATGATCATTTATTTTATTAAAAAATGATAAACGATACAACTTTTAAATTTAAACCTGTGATTTTTTGATAATTGTCTAAAAATATTGAAAAAATTAAAGAATATAAATCACGGTCTTTCATTTACTATAGGGCCCTACTATTTGGACCCCCCACTTCCTTTGACCACCCCCCCTTACGGCCCCCGTAGGGGGTCAAATTTTTATTTATTTATTTTTATTTTGAAAAAAACTCGTATAAAACATAAATAAATAAATAAATAAATAAATAAAATTGCATACGGCCCCGTATGCTTTTTTTTTTATAAAAATTTGATTCGATGTGATATATGTGGAAGTTTACTACCTTCATTTCCTCTTTAGCCAATGGGCTTAAGGATAAATAATTTGAAAGCTTTAAGTTTGCTATAGTAGTAAGACTCCTTTTATATGTGAGCTTTCTCTAAAAATTATCTCCGCGTGAACGATGTGGGATAGAATGTTGGTGCACCTTAAGCTTACCAAGTCTTAAAAAGGTAATATTTGACTTTGGTTTGATTAAGCTTTCTGTAAGATTTTTTGCTGTTACAAGGCTGCAAATAGAGGTAAAAACATAATATTTGTAGTTATCATTTATAAACATTTCACTGTGATGGATTCTAGAAATTGAGACCTTGCTATGGATTGGTAATCATTTGGGGCTGGAATTATTGCTGTTAAGGGCTGTAGATACAAGATAAAAACTTGATGCTTTGACATACAAATATCATGTTAGGTTGTGTTGCAGAAATTAGAAACAAATTTAGTTAAGTTTAAGCAACAAGGGTAGTTTTGGGATAAAGAAAAAGTGGGTTATAAACTGAAAACAGGGGCTGCAAGTTGGGAGGATTTACAGCACTAAAAGTGCAGCCAAGAAGGGCTGTTAAGAACTATTATATGACCAAAAGTTTGACCCAAACGGGTCACTAAATGCGAGGTTTAGTGGCTGCCTTTTTGGCTGCAACTTGAGCGGGTCAACAAGGTTTTAAACAAATTAAGAGTGACTTAAAATGGCTGCTAAAATTATGATGTTTTAATATATAAACATTTTGTCTAGTTGCTAGTGAAAACTAGAAGCAAATAGTGTCAAGGGTAAATCTGGAATAGGGAGAAAAGATGTAAATTGAAAATTTGGGGTTGTAATAAGGCCAAACCATGACTTTGAATAGCCTAAACAAGTCACTAATCGCGAGGATTAATGGATGCTGATGAGCTGCAATTTGGGCGGGTCAAATGGGTTACAACAAGGCCAAATAATGCTGAAAATTGATGCTGTTAGTAAGCTGATAAGTGCTGTTAAAACATGATTTAATGCTGTCTAAAAATGCTGCAAAAAGGATGTTTAATGCTGAGAAATAGTGCAGCTAGTAGTGCTGTTATTGGCAGTAGAGTGTTGTTAATAGTGCTGTTAAACAGTTATTTTGGTGCTAAAATAAATGCAGCTAAAGTGCTGTTAACGGGTCGTTTTAGTGCTGTAAATAGTGCTGAAATATGGCTGCAACTAGCCTAAATAGTAGCTACTAACATGCTACAACTTGGGCGGGTCAAAGATGTTAAAAAGAAGTTAATTAATGGTTAATAACACGGCTGGAAAACAGTTTAATGCACGCTGCAAATTAAGAAGTAAAATTACCCGTTAACAAGTCAAAACTAAGTTTAAATGAAAAGAGAAGCAAGTTTTTTGCTTGACAAAGAGGTCAACGACCCGTTAGCAAAAGGGCTGGAATTACAGAAAGCTTAATCAAACCAAAGTTTAGTATTTATATATATATATATTTTTCTCAACACACCCGGGGCGGATAAAAAGGAATCAAATGTGGTGGACTCTTCGTCACAAACTGCACCACCATCCAGATGCCGATGAAATTTTGTGGCGTCTTCTGTCTTCTTCACATCTTCATCTTCCTCACATCCACACTCGCCGGAGATCCAATCCTCACACGATTCCAACAATACCTTCAAATCAACACAGCTCACCCATCGCCTAACTACCGAAGCTGCCGATTTCATCCTCTCACAAGCTAAATCCCTCTCCCTCGAATCCCACACTATCGAATTCGTCAAAAACAAACCCTTAATCCTATTAAAATGGACCGGAAAAAACCCTAATCTCCCGTCGATCCTCCTCAACTCTCACACCGATGTCGTCCCCGTCGAACCGCACAAGTGGTCGCACCCTCCGTTCGACGCCTCAACCGTCGCACAAAACAGTCGAACCCACTCACCACCCTTCGATCGGACCACCACCCCGTCTGCAAAACAGCCCCGTCGCAGGTTACGAACCCACAAACAGGTGGGTCAGATGGGTCAGGCCGAAAAAAAAGGAAGTCCCGGTCAGCACAAAAAGAGGCTCTCGGTCAGAAGAAGGGACGGTCAGCAGGTTCATCAAACACCCTCTACGGCTGACTCGGTCAGCTGAAACTCGGTCAGCTGCCGGGTCAGCTCTTACAAACAGGCCCTCAGTTTATTAAAAATCATAAACAAACAGAAATTTGATACAACATCATATGATCATATGAATATTAAATCATATGATTGTATGAATATTAAATACCATAATTAGCTAAATGTAGCATGTTCCTTGTTACAATTATTTACTTGTTTTACGCTTATAAAATGAATAGTTTCGCGCGTGAACCTTTTTGAGAAATTATTTACAGATCTAATTTTGGTGTAGTATTTTGCTAAAGTCGAATTTAAAAATATTTTATTCACTGTATATGGTAATGATCTACATAAAATCAATCCGAAGCTTAAAACTAATATACAAAGATTTTGAATGTTTGAATATTCGAACACATACAAGTATTTTGTCACTGTTATCTTGGACCCGAAACTTGTTGTGATGACATGTACGAATATGAGTTCGGGGACGCACTTGGACTACTACTATCAACGGTTACTACCATGAACTCACTTGGTACTTCGATCTCGCCCCCGGTTCCAACCGTTGACGGCTCGGTGAACCTCCTACCGTAGAACCTCAAAAAGTTCAAACACTCTAACCGTGGCTCGCCCACCGGTAATGTTCCTTCTAGCATCGCCACCACGTTAGCCATCGTGGGCCGCAAGGATGGGTCTTCGTGCAAGCAACAAAGAGCCACCTTGACTAGCTTCTCGGCTTCATCATTGGTCACACGACCAGCTAACCTGGGTTCCACCAGGTCCAAGTATCGACCCTGCTCGTGCATCTCTAGTGCTTGTAACGGGAAATAGAATGCACGTGCACGAGGTTGGTTTTGGGACCCGGATGAAACCGAGGACTGGCCCTCAGCGCTAGTACTTGCGTTTCCCGAGTCATGGCTCGGGGGTTGAACACAATTCTTTCTACCCTGAATCAATTCCAGTAAAACCATACCGTAGCTATATACATCAGTTTTATCTGATATTGCCGTATTCGTGAGCCACTCGGGTGCCAGGTACCCACGAGTTCCTCTCATTGTGGTAAACAAACCGGATTGCTCCGGACTTAATAATTTCGACAACCCAAAATCTGAAATCTTTACTTGCATGTTCTCACTTAGAAGAATGTTTTCCGGCTTAACGTCACAATGTATGATCTTATGCTCACACTCGCTATGCAAATACGCGAGACCACGCGCGGTACCAAGCGCGATCTCAAAACGCTCTTGCCATTCGATCGGTGGTCCTGGGCAGAAAAGGGTCCGGTCAAGTGAACCACGGCTCATGTACTCGTACACCAAGAACCGCTCTCGCTCGTGTGCACAAAAACCCTTAAGTTTAACAAGATTCACATGATGAATGTTGCCAATGATCGCGATCTCGGTCCCGAATTCCTTCTTTCCTTGAGCCCCTAACGCCATGATCTTCTTAACTGCAACCACCGTCTTGTCGCGAAGAACCCCTTTGTAAACCGTCCCGAACCCACCCGACCCGATTTGTGTACTAAAATTCCCGGTGGCCTCAACAAGATCTTCATGATCGAATCTTACCGGTAAACCCGCTATCGAGAACAACTCGAGATCATCAGAATACGAACTATCCACTAATTTCTTGGAATTCAGTTTCATTTTATTTTTTTTACTTCTTCTACTAATCAAAATGGCCAAAATTGAAATCACTAGAACACCGACTGCCGGAATTAGTACCAATCCGATCACCGGAAAATCTGAACCCGAATCATTGTTTTGATTTCGTGGTGGAGATAATGAAGATACTGCTTTTATGAACCCTAATTTATCATCTGTTATGTTGCCGATGGTTGAAACGATCGACCCCAAATGGTTTTTAATCAAATTACACGATCCAGATTGAGTTCCATGATAAATAGCTAAACACGAACAACTTTCAGAACACATATCTTTACATGTTGATAAACTGACGCCGGTTTTCACCGGATTCATGAAATCCACCGGATAGTATGTCATACCAGCTCCGAGATGAACGTAAATATAATTTTCTGATAAATTAGTTCGCCGGAGGGTTTCATTACCATCACAAGTTTCCGGCAATGAGAAGGAATTATCCGACAACAAGCAACCAGGTCTTGTTACAGGATTAGGTCGAAATTCAGGAGGGCAAGAACAACCGGCGTCGGAGCAAAGTCCGAGTTTGCCGCACCTTGCCGGAGGCCGGCAACTATCCGCCGGAGTTGAAAAATCCGTCACCCAATTATTATTTGTGAACCGATTAACAACCAGATGACCGTCGTTTTTCATTTTCAATATCCGGTAGTCGGAATCTGCAGCCGCCGGAATCAAAACGTTTACAGCAACATCTGAGTCTCCGATGAGGTAAAAACCCGACCCGTTTACCATGAGATGGGTGATGAGCTGGTTTGAATTTTTGACGGATTTCGAGTCCATTAACAAACTGTAATACGTTAAGTTTTGCCACCGGAGTATCCCATCGCCGGAGGTTACCGTAAAAGTATAAGCTCTGTCGGAATAATCCACCGGAGAATTAGTCGCCGTTAACAATCCATCAACTGGAAACTTTTGCCCGCTAACAACTGTGTCCATCGGGTAATCAAAAGATTGCCATAGGGTTTTGTTAAATCTATCGACGAGTATCAAGTTTCCGGAATCCAAAAGCTGTAAAGAAGCCACCGTGGAGTTTAACTCCGGCGTTGACCAAACTGATACACCGGAATCATCATTGACTGTTATTCCGGTGTAGGATAGTCGGAATCGACCGGAATCCGAGATCGGGGTGTTGCGATTGGCGGCCCAAACGACGGCGTGAGAAGCGGAGTGGTAGATAGCGAGATAGAACGCCGGCGATGTAGGTTGCGCGTGTAAAATCGCGGCGGTGTAAGTACCGTTAATTGATCGGAGAAAGTCGCCGAAGTTATCGATTTGCAGAAAGTAGGAGGTTGTGTAATTGGGAGTGATGGAGCCGGTGTAGATTGTGATGGAGTTGGTAGTTGTGAAGAAGGTGAGAAAGAGGAGGACGGTGGCGGTGGTGGTGGCGCCGGCGGCGGCCATCCATGCAGAGAGAGAAATGGTCGCCGGAGAAATTTGTTTAATTTGAAGGATATAAAACTGGCGGTGAGGTGTATAATCGGGACGGTTTTGGACTTTTGGTGGGTATAAGCGTTGACTTATCTGAAATATGATGTTGTAATTTCTCCTTTTTTCAGTATATTTCTATTAATAATCGAGGCTTACGTGGCAGGTATGCTAGCGTGAGCTAGCTGATGATAATTTTGTGATTAACAAAAATTATTGATGTAATCTTTTTGTGTTGAGTGTGTTTAATCGATAAATGAAAAAGGGGCTATGCGAATAAGTTATCATTCACAAATCACAGCCCAATCTTCATTCATATCCTATTTTTGTAATTTCGGGGAATAATATTGTAAAATCATCAAAGTTAAGGACTCTTTTCTTATTTTGTATATCTATTTCTCATATGTTTTTGTAAGTGGTTATGAGTGTAATAAAAAGAAAGTAATAGTTGAAAATAGTAACGAACTAAAGTTAGAGACAAATCATGTTAAATGTGATGTGAGCTTTTCTAGGATTAAATAGATATTGGGGATAAATATGAATTATGGTTAAGCTATATGAATTATGGTTAAGCTATATGAATTATGATATATGAATTATGGTTAAAAATTACATAAAATGTCCTTTTAGGTTTTAAAAAGTTACAAGTTTCATCCTTTATGATTTAGAGGCATTTTGGTCATTTTTTAAAAATTTAACAGAAAAACTAACGTCTGTTAGCTTAAAGGACGTAAACTGCAACAACTAGTTAAGATAAATGATGAAATTGAGACTTTTTAAACGCAAATGATGAAACCTACAGTTTTATATATACCTAAAGAATGTTTTGTGTAATTTTGTCTAAATGGTTTGAAGAGGGTGTGGTAAAATTAGGAATATAAATGAGTCAAGTTGATTTATACTCAAGTATTTTTACCATAATTAATATGATGAAATTTATATATATTTATAGTTATACTTAAGTATTTTTACCATAACTAATATAATGAAATTTATTATCTATATAAACCTATAAGTAACAAATAAAATAAAATTAATATAGATAATAAAAATAAAAAATCGTGTAGACTCGTGAGCTGAAACGAGGTCGGTTCGAAGTTTGGGCTCGAGCTCGTTTATTATATACAGGGCCAGCTCGATTTGATAAAAAATGATGCTAGGGCTTCTGGCCCACCAAAGTTTGGGGCCCTGTTTTAAAAAAATGTTAGTATATAATATATTAATTATAGTTTTGTAATAAAGCACAACTACTTGTGGAGCATAGCGGTAAGTGTTTTCCTCTTTACCCAGGACACCTGGGTTCGAATCAGGTACTGACAACATTTTTTTAGAAGAGGGTCTCAATTTTTTATTTCGCTTCAGGCCTCCGAAATGGTTGAGTCGGCTCTGATTATATAAGCTATAATACGAACCCGAGCTCAGGTTCAAGCTAGTTTAGACTTGGCTAGATTCAAACAGACTTGACTTGACTCATGCACACCTATAACTCACGATCCAACTTGACTTGTTTACACCTTGAGCTGCTAATGATCCGACGTTGTCATTTTACAAGAACTAATTGAAAATCTAGCATTAGCTAGTGGAAATGACAAAATTAGTGACGAATCCTAAATATAAAGGATGTTTTGTGTAATTAAAGAGATTAAAATTTGATTGGCAATTTTATTAAGATGACAAATGACAGGACCAAGAGCGACAAAGGTGTATATTAATGGGTGTATATGACAGGTTCTAAATCACGAGGATTTTGATGAAGCATTTTTTTAATTATTATCGTTATTATACAAGATTAGTCACCAACAAAAGAACAACAGAGAATCTTAGTTGTTAGACTTGTAACTACTAGTCAATTTTTGTTTTTGTTCAATTTTCTTGGGACATATTAATTGATATTCATTTGAGCATAAGACGAGACAATTAGTTGTAATAATTTTTTATAGACTGAAAAACGGTATTAGTTTTGGTGATACACGTACGATTACTCAAAACTATTAAAACAATAAAATTGTCAAGTCTAATTGATTATCTTTTAAGTGAAGTTGTCTATATTAATGAGTTTAAAATCAGGTTTCAACTAATGAACATCCCAAAAGGTAACTTTTTAACCGTAATGAATTATGTATGCAAGATAGGAATGGATCATAGTTGGAATTGCGATTATTAATAATCAATCCAAACCAATAACTATCAAAGAAAATCACAATCACGTATATTGACTCAAGTACTAAAAAATGTCAGATAAAAACCAATAACTAACAATATACTAAATTATAATAAAAATAAATAAATTCGTCTTAGTTAACAATACAATGTATAATACTTTGATTGTGTATATATCAATTATTATAGACAAAGAAGCTTACTATATATTATCTTGAAAACATTGACTTGTTCCTTGATGTTGAATCTTGACATCATTAATTTATTATTAATTAATGTCCATAACATACGTCCCATCAAATGTAAACACGGGACATTGTAACGAGTCATGCTGCTGGTTGTAAGACCAAGTTTTGGATGTTATGAAAAGCCCATTAGGGCCCACCAAAAGCCCACTTGTTTGATTGGAAAATAAAAGTTGACAAATTGACAGCTTTGTAATTAATATTTAATAAGCCAACATTTTCTACTTCGATTAAAAAAGTAACAACCTACTTTTCAATTTTCATATCTAACACCCCTAAATGATACAATGTAATAATATTAAGACAAGTACAAATTTAATAATAACAATCATAAATGTAACACAAGTATAAATTACCGTAGTCATTTGATTCTCTCAATTTAGAAATTTCATTTAACTTTTCATGCTACATGTATTTGAATAAAACTCCATCGATGTAAACTAAAAAACATCTAAAAAACGCGGTATTAAATGAGCTTCTTTTTTTCAAAAAAAGATTTCAAGTGCCAAATTTGCATTCCGGCAACCGATAAACATATGAAAAGTGAAAGAACACTCAACCACGCCATTCGCGAGTTTGTGGCTTTGTTAAGTTCTTGCATCTCGCGTTCCCTGTAATTAACATACAAAACGCGTATTAATAATACACAGAATGATAAATATTAATAATTTAATATATAATGTTTTGGGGAAAAAAGAACAATGGTTAGATTAAACAATGAGTTAATGGTTTTTTAAACATCATTACATAAAGTTGACAAAATATCAAAACAGTATTACATACCAACCAAGTCAAAATAAAAAAAAAAAAAACCTTGCCAAATGACATATGTACCCTTGATGAGGTTTCAACAAGTTACAGGTCAAAAAGTTTTGTTTGTCATCATCTTGTTACATACATTAAAAAAGACACATTTTTCTTCTATAAAGTTAAGGTAAGTTTGTCACTGGGAAAAAATTTATCAGCTTTGAACAGATTAAAAAACAATAGTTGTATAAAACATGATGTTTGACAAACTTGTTCATTCAAAATGAAGTTTCTTTCTTTTTCTTTTTTTGTATTTTAGCAGGAATAAAGAATTAATGATTTTTTTGAAAAGAAAACGAAATATTACGGTTTTAAAGTCGAATCATCGTTGACTATATACCGTGAAGCTGTAACATTTTGACCTTTTCATATATATGAAAAAAATTAAAGAACTACTCATAAAGATAAAAGTATCATCTTTCATCAATTTAATTTTAGTAATCAAAGAAAAAAATTCCATAATATTAGCTTGAAATGAACCGATGCAATTTTAAAAGTAAGTGATACTACAAGCAAAAAGATTAATGATGTTTTAGAAGAATAAACTCAAATTCTGAACCAACAATACTGAAGTTTGAAATGTAATTATTACCAATTTGCCCCTGCAAGAGATGAATCAGTATTTTGGTAGATTATTCACTAACCTTTCTCTCAGATAAAACATTTCTTCATGAATTGAAGTGATGGTATCTGCAAGCTTCTTTAGTTCATATTCCATTGCCTGAAAAATAATCAAAGCGCCATAAAAAAATCTATTTTTTTACTTGCAGGTAATGTTAATAAAATAATGATTTAAATAAAAAAACAGGTCCAGAGGAGCAAAAATGTAACTTTTTTTTCATACAATATTATAGTCAACTCATTAAAAAAATTCAAAAAACTAGATTCATATTAAAATATTATACTCTTTCAATCCAATTTGACCCGACCCGTTTTGACATGTTACCCATTTTGTCACCTCTAGTATAATTCCATGGATATAATACATAAAAAAAAATAAAAATTAAACTACATGTTACAAGAGGAAATTATTGTTTAACCAACGCGCGTAGAGTAGTATTAGAAACATGCATGCAATTCTGAATTGTATACGCGATAAGAAAGACGGATTAATAATCTTACATCAACTGAACCTTTCTTGGCAACATTTGACCAATCTTTAGCAGCTACACCAGACCTCCAATCAAATTCAATTGGAATTTTAAGTGGTGGTTGGTGATCAATTGCAAAAAAGCAAGCCATATAATCACCAGCTTCAACCGCCTGAAAAGCAAATTGACCCGATTGCACATTTTCAGATGAATGATAACTGTTACCATAAGCTGATGTCACCTGCATTAGATAACAACAATCAATTCAACTGAATACCAAGATTACACATGAAATCCACAATTTCCAGTAAAAATTCAAGCAAGAACTATAAACAGATTACAAATTAAAAAAAAATAGTTAAATACCATGATCTAAAGATGTAAAATAAACTGAATTATAGTATTGGATCATCATAATATACACAGGGTTCATACAAGAAACCTCATCCAATACAAAGTCATTATGAAATTTAAAAATCCCACAATCCAATATATAATAAGAACACAGAATATCTGATACTACAATACATGCAACAAGTTGTACAAAATTCAAAAATACAAACAGATAGTAACATAATAAAGTTCATATGACCACCATACACAAACAGAGCGCTTACCAGCGAAAAATTAAGCAAAAATCAAATCAAAACAAGACCTCTTCAGCTCAACTAGGGTTAGAAGGTAAACACGAATCATGCAATACAAAAGCTAGATCGAACAAGCCTTATATTACTACCTGCTAATAAAAAGCGAAATTAGCATCTAAAATCAGTTAATTAACTGACCCTGAGAGTAATTCTGTGAGATTCCGGTAACGGCTGTCCTTCATTGGGATTAACTATGGAATAATGACCAACGGTCATCGAATTGCTCTTGATATCTTCCGCTATGCATTTTGTGTGACCCGATTCGAGCTCGAATCGTATTGATTGAGCGATTGGGGATAAAAGCCCTATGATTGCAATGATACAAAGAGCAAATCTTTGAAGCTTCATAGTTGACAGGTGTCTTGATCCGCCGAAGGTGATTTTAAGCTGTGAGTTTAGCTATATTTGGGGATCTGTAAAAAGGAGATGATTTCGTGTGTTACAAACTTTGAAGAATCAGAAAACGAAGTGAATCAAGAGTCAATGAATTTTCAATCGAACTTGTGATCTTTTGATGTTCATCGGTAAACAAGACGGAGTGAAGTGAAACCGTAAAACTTTGAAAGTGGGCCGGTAATGGGCGAAAACTGAAATATACGGGTTGTGGGCCGGAGTGGGCCGAGATGTATTTGGGCAGAAATCTGATAACAAGAACCCGATCCGTAGAGATCCGAATAATAATCAGTTGAGAACCAAAAACGGTAACCCGGTCTAGTTTCTAACCGATTTGAGGTGAAAGTGATTGAAAATGATTCAACCTAAACCAAACTATTGGTATGAGATCAGTTCCCAACATGATCTGTTGAAGCTGGTATACTTGAACCGAACCAATTTAAAATGGTTTCAAACTCAATTCCACCCGATTTAAACCTGATCGTGTCTCCCTAAAAATTACTTTCCAACCTGAACCGGTTTCAAAAAGAGATTTTGACTTTTGTTGATCTAACCTGAATCAGTTTTCTTAAAAATTACAAGTGGATAAGTTGTTCGAAACTTTGGTTACGTAGCCTGAACAGTGATATATTGTACTTCATACTCTCGATAAACGTCCGTGTGAAGGTTGTTATATTTGGGGTAAAAGCAAGTGTAACATACATAATTTTGATATATTATGCTTCATACTTTCGATCAACCTACATGTGAATGTTGTTATATTTGGGGGAAAGGAAGTGTAACATGCATAATTTTGATATATGGTACATGGTGAGCAAAAAACCGAATTAATCGAACCGGAACCGAATTAACCAGAAAAACCGAACCGAACAAAAAACCGAAAGAAAACCGAACTGAAAAAACCGAAATCGAAACATTCGGTTCGGTTTCGGTTATTCCTTTTCCAAAAACCGAAATAATCGAACTGAACCGAATCACCTAATTTTATAATTTATTTTTTATAAATATACCAGTGTTTATATAAATTTAATATGCGTTTATGTATATATATTCGTATTTTTATTTGATTTATAGTACTTATTGAATAGAGTAATCTATTAAATATTTATATATCATGATTATATAGTTCTTATATGTTTTGTAATTATACTAGTATATTCATAAATCAACTTTTATCATTATTTATGTTAAAGGAAAACGATTTAATTTACAAAGGCGAAATATGTTTCGCCACTATTGATTCATATCGTCTCATAAATCACTTCATGAATTATCTATTAATACTCTAGGTGTTTGCATTTTTAACGTTTTGTTACTTAAAAAAAACAAAAAAATAAAATAAAATATAAAAAAAACCAAACCGAAACCGATAATATAACCGAAAAACCGAAACTGAACGGTTATTAAAAACTAATAACCAAATATTTTGGTTACGGTTACGGTTTTAGACAATAACCGAACCGAACCGTGCACACCCCTAATTGTCCTTAATACTTTTGATCAACTTACATGTCAAGGTTGTCTATATTTGAGGGAAAAGCAAGCGTAACATAAATAATTTTGATGTGGTTATACTTCATACTTTCAATCAACCTCGTGTGAAGGTTGTTATATTGGGGGAAAAGCAAATGCAACAGACATAGTTTTGACATTTGACATCACAAGGATATTCAAGATAACTTTATAGATGAACCACTAATAACTAATTAGTGTATGAGTTCATCTACAAAGGTCATAATTTCAAATCTAGCTTTCACTTGAGATATGCATTTAATTCGATTAAGAGTCGTATCTCATCGGTTAAAAGGGTATTGATCGCTCACAATTAAACAAAGACATTCGCGATCTTAACATTTGGAGCATACTAGGCTGGTATCATTGTTGTAAGATGATGATTTATATTGAGATCGGGTTTAACGCTTTGGGTCTTCCTCCAGATACAATACTAACTTGTCTGTCAGAGGGTGGTCTCGAGGTTGTAGTGTCATGATCATTTCTAACTGGTTCCCTCCATGTTTTTCAACTGGTCTCAAGTTTAGAAAAGGCTAGATTCAATCCTCACAATTTTTAAGCTCAAATTGATTGATTTTTACTTAAGAATAGTTTGTAATCTTTAATGTTAGTTTCTTCTTTTATGGTTAAAAGTGAGATTTGTGTTAAGTGATCAAGTTTTGTAATTTTGTATTGTCGTCTCTAGTTTGTTTCCGTTCAAAAATAAAATAAAATAACAACGTTGATCACGAGTCAAGTTTGAGCTAGAACCGCACCAACAATGCACCGACAACGGTTGAAGCTCAAGCTTAAAACTAAATGAGTTAGGTTGGGTTGACCATGTTGTAAATTAGCTCTTTCAACATCCTAAAATAAAATTAATCAAGATCATGCGAACTTGCCAAGTAAACAGTTATTATTTTCATTTCCTTGAATGCAATCTTATAACTTGTAACTACTATAAGATTACTAGTTTGATTCAATGCTTTCAATAATCATATCTAACACTTGAACCAAAATAAATTAACTTCAAAAACAGGTTTATTATCATCTTCAACAAGGTGTAAAAGTAAAACCAACTGTACACAAACAAATTATTGTGTGTTTTGAAATAAATGTAAGATTGTAAGATATTCAAAATCAAAATCATACGGCCACTTGTAACAAAAGGCATGTTTTGCAATCCAAAGTATAGCATTCAATAATCAGAATCAGATGATTAGTTGTAACATAACACAAACATTAGAAGATTATGTTAATGAGACTACATATCAAACCCATGACTGAAACCCAACTAGTTGGTTTAATCCACGAAGCAAATCAAGAATTTAAGTGAACTCCTTCATTTACTTTATTTATACAATTTCAAAACCTTAAAAAAGTCAGACTTTCATGGTGTTCATCCCAAAATCAATAATTTCCAGATACAAAGAAAACAAGAATGCAGGTGAATTCATCTTTTTATTATTATTCAATTAGATACAGTTATTATTTAGTTTTGTTTTTATAATACTGATGCAAATGTTCAAAGGCGAATCGTTCACAATTGCAGTATTTGATTCTTCATATCAACATTCAATCAAAGGTAAATCATTCTTGATAATAAACCCATATCTAATCAGATTATAACATAAGTTAACAACAAAAAAATTTCGTGTAAGAACATCAATCAAGCAAGCAATTTCAAAAAAATATCTGGATGCATATACAGTCAATTACTCCAATTTCAACTACCTTATTTCAAAATTCAACAAAAAATTTCATTGATTCGAAGTTTTCCTTCCTAATTACCTCAATAATATTCTTCAAGTATCAGTTCTCAGATTCACGAACTCGCCGGTTTCTGTGTATTATCCCCTGAATCATCTGCCGCCGTCGTCGCGATTTCTTTTTCTTTATTTAATTGGTTAATCGCTTCCTGTTCCGCCGCCTTCTCCGCCTGCAAAATCGGTGCGTAATAATCTGAATTAGCCTCCATACATTTCTTCAAAGCTGAAGTAACATCGAAACATTTATCCACAATATCTTCATTGTTCTTCTCGCCTTCTTCGATACAATTTTCCCAATTGATGAATACTTGTTTGCACGCACCTCCTTTCATAAACAAACAAAACCCACATTCTTCTTCTTCTTCATCTTCTTGAATTTTGTTTTCTTCGTTTGTTGGAGATGGATTGATAGATTGTTGATCAGGGGTTTTGAGTTCGAGGGTTTTAGGATCGTCGGCGGTGGGATTGGGTTCTGGGTTTGGGGGTATATCGGATTGGGGTGAAGACATGGCGGCAACTGCTGGCGTTAAGGATGATGGTGGTAGTTACGGTGGCGGTGGCGGTGGCGGTGGCGGTGGCGGCAGTGATTTAGGGTTTTATTCTGGGTGATCTCGAAGGAGACTAGGAGGAAAATGGTATAAAACATTTATAATTTTAAATTAATTTACGATGAAACAATAGAAGTCTTAAATTGTCCTAAAAAAGTTACAAGGTTATTTTGTATTTTTCTTAATATGTCCATCATTTTCATATCTATTTGTATTTCAATTAAAATAATTTTTATGTCCTTACTAAAATTTTATTTTTTATCTATACAATCACAAAAAATATGTGGGCTTAACAAAATTTGTGGGATGATTAAACTTTTCATAAAAAAATATGAATAATGTAAACGTCTCGTCACCTGAGTTTTTTCTTCTAGAAACTGTCATTTCGTGTCCTTCGTCGGTGTCACCTACTATAAATATGTCCGTCGTCAACAGAGGAAGTATGATGTTTTTATCCTAAATCTGGATGGTATTTTCGTCTTTCCCATCTCTCTTGATAAGCATATCGTTCCATCTCCATTTCAAAACACCTTCACCACCAGAACATCAACACTTTCACCACCACCATCCACCAACACTAGTCGGTCGTCGTTCCATTGAGCAAACTCGACAGCAACACCATCAACATCACCCAACAACATCATCAACCTCATCAACAACAACATCATCGACGTCATCCCTATTCTCTATCTGGTCAACACCTTCACTACCATTACCATAATCTACATCATTGATCAACATCAATATCTTCAATGTCCATTATCAGTTGTTGGTGACGGCGTTCTTATGGGTTTAAAACCACTATATCGATTTAGATGGGTCAGAACCCTAGATAGCTGATGATGTGGTCAAAACTCAACGATTTTGGGGGTTCTTTGGGCGCTTGTCGTGAGTTTCATGGTGGCTTGATGGGAGTAGTTTGTTTTGGCTTTTGGACATTTTTTGTTTACTAATTGACTAAACATATTTTGATTTACTAAAATATAGAGCTTTAAAAATTGTAATCGTATTACTAAAATCTTGAGCTTTAGAATTGTAACATGCTTTGGCTTTATCTTTTTTGGACCGGAAACACCAGAAATCGATTGGAGATGGTGGTGGTCAGAGACTTACTTGAGATGGCGATTGTGGTGGTGTAGTTTGATGAGGATGGATGAAATTTTAATAAGCAATATAACCTTAGGCACGAAAACCGTTGGAGATGACATTTTAGTCATTTTGCCTCTTTTGACAGATTATTCAACAGAAAAGATAGATGAAAGGAAAACATATTTTTTTTTTTTATAAATCAAGGAAAAAATTAAGGTTTTTTTCGTTTTGGACGAAACATGATAAAATTGTGAACCCCATAGACGATTTTAACAATTTACTCTTAAAATTTAATTTAATAGAATATATAATTGTCATGTCACAACTCATTTCTTTAAAGATGCATCTTAATGAATATATGTATGTTAAATATTACATTATATTTTATATAACATGTGTAATAATTCAACTAGTGCAATATACAAACTTTTAATTACTAAGTATATATAATATGTAACAATATTAAATTTACTTACACATGTAATGTAATGTACAAGATTCTAACCTAGTTTACAATACATTGGTGTGTGAAGTATTATAAAACCTAATAGAAAATAATCATGCACAAATATTAAAATTTACGTGATTAATATTCTAGATTTTAGTAGGAAAAATTCATTGACGGACCGGTTGTCGGTTACGGCATAAATGGACCCATTAAATTTGGGCTTTTGGTACGGTCAGTGTGGATCAATATTCTTTCAAATATAATGGACCGAAATTCCACTTGAGCTTTCTTTAAAATAATATTGGCGCCAAATATGACCTATAAACAAAAGCAATTGGCCTTCAACTTTTTCTGATAATATTGAGGTGCACATTTAGGTCTAAACCGCTTTGATTGGGGTGAATAATAGTCAAAACCGAGGATCGGTGAAACCCGTTTGATATTGTTTTTACATACATAGAAGTTGAATTCGAAACAAAAATTAGTATTTGATCAGTGCAATAGAAGTTCGTTACACGAATATGGAGTTAATAATCATTTCCATCCATGTGGTTTTGCATTTTGTCATTTTTATTAAAAAACTATTTTTTTCTAAATTGGATTTCTAACATTTCAAAAAGTTGTCACAAGATTTTTTTTTTACAATTTAATTTTGTGTGAAGTGTAAGAAGACATCAGAACACAACACATCACATATAATTTGAGTAAGGGTATAAACACCGACATGTGATCACATAAAAGGTATATATAATCATGTAATGCAACATAAAACGTTACGTAATATATATATTATCCCAAACCAATAATCACATAATATGTACACATATTAGGTTAAAAAAACTTGAAAAATTGGCAAAATTATATTCAAGTCAAAGTTAATAAAATTACATACAAAAACCTTTCATTATTCTAAGAGGGCTAAAAGAGATTTTAAAAAAATCATAAACCGACTCAAACGAACTTCGATTGAACTCATTTTAGCGGCGTTGGAACCGTCTCGTCGAA
>WOUH02000006.1:8479432-8490785 GCA_009936405.2 Stevia rebaudiana
TTTGTAGAACATGATGGTATTTTGTTGTATTTCAAGTATGTATTTTCTCTGTATGTAATCGTGTGCTTTGACCCGGTCATGGTCCCACCCCCGCACAACACACTGTCGCTTCGGCAAATCGTTGACCGTTCAGAGGGGGTGTGACACTAACAATGGCATCAGAGCCAAAGGTTGAAGAAGATCATGTGACTTTTGTTGATCAGAAAGTTTGAAGTTATAAATCCAGATCCAAGCGCAAAGTTGAAAACTGAGATATAAAATAAATGAGCAAAAAGTCTACATATAAAATAAATGAGAAAATGCTGTAGTAATTAGCATTATTAACTCTTGTTGTCCATTTGCTTGCCACTTTAGAGAGATCATGTTAAATGTTATATATCTAAGGCTGTTGAGATTCAAGTTGTTGCTCCACCTCCAAATAGAAAAGACAGATTTGCAGCAGTAACATATATGAGTGAGCTGCAACCCGTGTGCGTGTTCGAACAAGGACAAAAGGATGTGGGACTAATAAGCATGTCAAGACTTCCCCGTAAGATAGCAATTCAGATATCACAAACAAAAAAGAAAGTTAAGGGATGTGGTTTTTGCAAGATTGTTGGACACAATCAACGTACTTGTCAGTTATATATTAGAAGTCTTCAAATGAAAGAATGATCAAGTAGACCGGGGCTTAATTAGAGAGTTTATTGTATTTCTATTTTTGTAATACATATTTTTAGTTTAAAAGATTTTATGTATTTTCTTTTTCTACCTAATATTTTCTAAACATTAGTATTTTGTTTCTCTAGTTGTGTTTTGTTTCTTTGTATATGTAAATGTTTTGACAGCATAGATGTTTTGTGCGTTTTATGTACCAATAGGTGCATTTTGTATTTTTTTTCTTTATTGTCTCATTGTCACTATCAATATGTATTGTGTATTAGTATTAGGCATTTTGTATTGTGTGTTTGCATATAATATTGTGCATTGTGTATCGTGTTTTTTGTGTACGTATTGTGTATTTTATTAGTCTATTGTGTATGATCTTTCGGAGAAGCTATTTTACTACTTGGACCCTTTTGAAATGTCTCCGATATAGTAGTTACTGTAAGGAAATGAAATATAACATACAATTAAACTTTTTTTTTCCGGCGACCACTGTAAAAGGCACTAGTCATGTTCGGTGTTTTAAGAAGCAAAGAAGAAGATGCTTAGTGTTTGTTTGGAGAGAGAAAGTAACGATTATAGATTTTTTTAAGGGCCCTACTAAAGGGACCCACTTTATCCATTTTCGACCCCCCCTACGGGGCCGTAGGAGGGCCTACGGGCCGTATCCCAATTTCTTTTTTTCTTTTTTTTTTTATAATAATTTGATTCGATGTAATATTCCGCGGATCGTACGGTTGAATTATTTGATACGATGTAATATTCCCTTGAAATTTTCTATATAAACGATCGTTTTTCATATAGTTTTTCATTCGATTCGATTCAATTCAATACAATTAGTTCAATATTAACGCGTAATTAGTTTTGAAAATGTCTTGGTGGAACAATATTTTTCCTTCCGACAACGACAACAACGAAGGCTACGATTATTCTGGTAGTCAAGGTTATCCGAACTATAACGACAACAACGAAGGTTACGGTTATTCCGGAAGTCAAGGTTATCCTATTGACAATAATGCTTCGTTTTCCGGTGATACTGTCAACCTTGAGTCTTATGGTACTGGTAACAACTACGGTTATTAATCTGCCCCTCTTCTTTTTCAAGTACACCTTTTATAATTATTTCGTATCAAAACTTACTATCCCACGACGCAAGCGGCCGACGGCGTATATTCCGGCGAATTAGAACCCTATTTTTCTATACCAATGGAGTCTAAATTTAGAGGGTTTGATACGTAGAACCAATACAATTACATGATGCCAACATCTTCTTCACCGTCTTCGTTGAACTACACATACTTTTCCTATTAGCCGATGATCCGTACGCATTCACTGATCGTTTATTCTTGATTGTTCATAATATTTATCCTTTTTGAAAATCGAAAGGGACATTATTACTTAGTAGATTTGATGATGCTTTTGTATGATCTCTTTGTGTTTTTATACCTAAATCTGATTTGTATGATTTTACAGACGGAATATGGAGCGGAAGAAGCGTAATACCGGTGGAGATCCAGGGCGGCTTGAGTTTTCCCTCTTGATTGTTAAAACCATTCGATACATAATTGAAATTAAATTTATAGGGAAGTTTAGTCTCAAATGCGCCACAAACCGCACTTTTACGGGCAATTACCAAAAAAATTTAATAAAATAAAATAAAATATTTGACCCCCTTCGGCCCGTAGGGGGAGGGTGGTCAACGGGAGGGCGGGAGCCAAAAAAAATTAGGGGCTGTTGAGATTTGCTTAAAAACGTTATTGGTTTTTATTGGTTTAATTACCGGTCCAGTTTTCAAATACTATAATTTACTTAGGGCTGTTTGTTTACCTCTTAGCATGCTCTTAATATTTCAGACCTCTTACTGGTTCAGCACTTAATGGTTCAGACTGTTTGTTTCGCGAGCAGATGTCTGAATGATTAAGACATTTGCCTCTAAATGGTTAAGCATTATACTGAGTCTGAATGGTTAAGATCTCTTATCTGAATTAGTCAGACATTTTTCTCTGAATTGTTAAGTATTATATTGTCTCTTAATGATTCAGACCTCTTACCGATTCAATACTTAATGATTCAGACCTCTTACTGGTTCAGCACTTACTCATTCAGAAGTTGTCAAACAACCCCTTACTTTTTACAAGTTTATGTATTAAGTTATATAAAAAGGAATTGCATATTTATACTAAAAAACTCTAAAAGGTTTAATCATAAACATTTTTGAATAGCAACACTTGAACTCATGATATCACCAAGCTTGAAGGCTCATATCATAAGCCAACATTTGACCCTAAGGTGCCCCCCACCTCAAGGGGAATCCTTTAGGAAAATCTCACTACCTCCTTTGCTCCAATATGCCTTAAGATGGTTTCGAACTCATAGCCTCTCACTTAAGAAGTGTCTGAAATACCACCACAGCAAAGCTCCTTTGCTTAATCGATGTTTACTTATTTCTTTTAACAACTAAATAGTGTAGCCAATGCGTTTTTGAACCCTCACCGTAAGAAAAAGCTAATTCTATGAACATACAAATTCACAAACTCATATATTATGTGTTTTAGTCGAAGCCCACAATCTATTTACCTTTTAACATGATAACTTTTTAAAGAAAGATTAAAGTAAACCTACCTATATCGGTTAAAGAAAAGTGAGGGATAGTGATGGTTAGTGGTTACAAGATGGTGGTGGTGGTGGTGAGCTGATAGGTCATAGGTGGCACCATGTCAGGTCCGGCTCAACCGATTTATAAGCCCAAACCAAACATAAAAATTCAGGGCATTTAAAAGTCGAGTTATAAACACGACTATTTTAGCTTGGCTTGAGACTAACAACAATAACTAAAATGTCTTTTGTATCTAATTTTGTATGTAAATAAATATATTTAGTTTCATATTATACTTTTGTTTATTAAATGCAAGTTATTTGATATTATATTCGTGATCATGTGAAACATTCTTAGAAAATAGAGGTCGTAAGCCCTTGTTTAGTTGCTTGATCCATTGAGCCGGGTCTAATAGACGCGGTGCAAAAGCCTTAAAATGTGGTCATGAACAGGAGGAGTGGAGGTGTTAATTAAAAGATATAAAACCGTATAACTAAAAAAAATAAAGCTAAATAAATAACTATGAGAATAACAGTATATTGTTTATTTTTAATATATATTTATCATTAAGTAAAATAATAAATAAATAAATAAATAAACAAATAAATAAATAAATAAATAAATAAATGTAGTCTAATAACAGCAGGGCATTGCATGTTTCAAAATTGAATAAAAACATCTGATTATTACAATTTCAAAGACATGTCCAAACACTACTTTCTACTCCCATCTGTTTTGACTTTTGATACGAATTATTTATTGCACATGATCATACTAAATATTCATATCCAAACACCCTACAAACTTCAAAAATATCACAAAATCGTTACATGGGACCCACTTCCTCCGAAATTTCCATCACGGTTTTTATGTCTCGAACCATCTGTCAAATACATTTCAAATGCATTCTCTCTTAACCGTGTGATTACTTGTAATAGAGCATTACTAGCAACATTATACTCTCCGGTTATCTACCAATAAGATATATAAATTATAAAATAAATGATTTACCAATTTAAAAGATAATAATAAATTAAATAGTTATAGAATTAGAATACCTGAACCATCTCTTCATCTTCAGATGCAACTTTAGGAAAATTTTCATTTTCTATATTTATAATACGGATATTTGCTCTTGTTAAGTTTCTCATTTCAGAAATAATCGAGCCACCTTTACCGATTAAACATCCGATTCGCGAGCTCGGGACTAACAAACGCGTAGTGATTATAGATAGTCCGGAATCTTTTTCAAATTTTTCACTGCATCGTGGTTGCAAACGCATTGATGCATCAATTGTTGGTGATGTATCATCAAATAACTGTAAAAAGATCAAGAAAACTTCGTAAAATATCAATAGAGTGAATTACAGATTTGGTCCCTCTGGTTTGGGAAAAGTAACAAGCTTTGGTACTAAGTTTAAAAGTAACACATTCTTGGTTTGGGAACTGAGGCTTACTTCCTTCAACTCTTTCATTAAAGAGTTAATTACATAGATGGTCCCTATGGTTTGGGTAAAGTAAAAGGTTTGGGTTCTAAAGTTTAAAAGTATCAAGTTTGGGGCTTGCGGTTTCAATTTGTAACAAGTTTGGATATTAAGGTTAACTTTTTCGTTAAATTAGGTTGAAAATGACCAAAATACCCTTTCACTTTTCACTGGTTATTCAAAAAGTCAAAGGGTATTCTGGTCATTTCTCTTAGATTTAGTAGAAAAGTTAATGAAAGTTAACATTAATACCCAAACTCGTTACAAAACTAAAACCATAAATCCCAGACTTGTTATTTTTAAAAATTAGTACCCAAACCAGTTACTTTACCCAAACCACAAGGTCCATATATGTAATTAACTCTACGTTAAATTAGGATAAAATAACCAAAATACCCTTTCACTTTTCACCATTTGATTTTGACCAATCAAAACAACAAAGGGTATTTTGGTCATTCACCCTAATTTAACAAAAAGTTAGAGGTAGTTAGCCTTATTATACCCACATTCCTTACAAAAATGAAAACATAAACCTCAAACTTGTTACTTTTTAAAACAATAGTACCCAAACTTGTTACTTTTTCCAAACCAGAGGGACCATTTGTGTAATTATCTCTTATTTATAAAAATAAATAAATAAATAAAATCTTTTAGGTTCAACCAACCAACCCACCCATTCTGTAAAGTTTGTATAATAATAAAAAATACCTCTTTTGCAGATACAGTTATTAAACAATCATCTCCTTCAACAGCAGAACTATAAACTGTAACAGAAGCACCAGATTCTTGTCTAATTTGTTTGATTATTACACCACCTTTCCCGATCACCGCCCCGATATTTTCAGTTGGACAAACAAACCGAAGCGAGAAATCAATTGCGCGATCAGTTGAATCGTTTCTGTAACTTGTGTATGGGCCCATTAAGGACCTTGCACTCATGGGCACACCTGGGTTTGGGCCCATTAAAGGCGCACTGGCTCTATGGAGATTAGAAGATAGTAAAAGTAGATGTTGGGATCGCGATGGATTTTCATGAAGACGCGATGCCAGTTGGTATAGAGCTTTTCTAACAGCTGTAGTGTCTCCACTTATCTAAAAAGTTGTAAAATTTAGTAAAATTAACCAATCAGGAAAAAAAAAGAGTAAATTTAGATTTTGGCCCCTATTGTTTGGCTAGTTTAACCCTTTCAACCCAAAAAAATATCTGACAACGTTTCAATTTTGTAACCATTTGAGCCCAAATAGTTAAAAATTCAAACGTCAGAAAAATTCTTTTTGGGCTAAAATAGTTAGATGGGTCAAACCACAAGGGTCAAAATAGTAATTTACTCAAAAATCCTTCAATTCTAAAAACATTTCCCACATTTGTATTTAAAATGACCCAAAACGATTTTCCACTTTAAATATTTATTATACAATTTGAGAATCATCCCACTTTATCTTAATGACCTTTATCATTGAATAATGCTGATTTTGCAAGTCAATATGTACTTGATTGCATTAAGGGTAAAATTGGCATTTTTCCTATTTAAAATCTACATTCATTAACACATCCTTAAACATTGATTTCCTATTTATCTCTAAACCCTAGTTTTAATACCTGTAGAAGCTCATCAGAATTCAATGCACAATTTGGCAGATAATCACTACTCAAAATCCGAACTTGCGCGCGCGTTTCATTTCTAATATTCTGAACAACTTGTCCACCTTTCCCAATCACACATCCAATTTGATCAGAAGGTACAAGCATTCTTACAACAACTTGTTGAATTTCATCAAACTCATCACCAACTGTTTCTTCACCAATAATCATATCATGCATCTTGAATAAAGCATCTTGTGCAGGCGACACAAGATTATTATCATCATCTCCACAACTGTTGGTTTCTTCACTTGAACTATATATGATGACAACTCGTTCTTCACAACCTGGTATGTTTTCACTAATTCTAATTTTTGCATGAGTTTCTAACCGTAATTGTTTTACAATTTCACCACCTTTACCGATTATACTTCCGATTTTTCTACTAGGGCATAGGTATCTATACACTGTATCGTCTGGTCCAATCGCGTGTGATTCTTTCGCGACAGCAGGGGAATCCGGTTGATTATGATATCTTTTTCCATAATCAGCCATTAGTAGAAGTCTAGAAGATACTTTGGTCAATCACTTTGGTTAAAATTCTTGAAAAGAAAACAAAGAACCTGATAAAAATGATTTATCTTCATGAATTAATGAGCCATTAAGACAAACTACAAATCATATATAGTTTGATCTAAATATGACAAAATAAGCTTTTTTTTACAACTAGAAGGTGGATCTCTCTCTTTGTTTAATATATTATTAATCTAATTATCAAGTAAACAAGTTATTATATCTTCATCCATTTGGTTGCTTTTACATGTAAGCTTCAAACAGACCATAAGTTTGACCCAAAAGTACATGAGGCATCGCTTGAAGGCCCGAATGCGTTATTTTGAGCGCCTTTAAAAACCAACTAAAGTAGATAAGTCATGATAACAAGAAGAAGTAAATCATATATGGATTAAATTGTTATATTGGTCATATGACTTAAATAGATGTCTTTATAAAATGAAAGATGGTAAAGGTAAATGCTGAATCTGAATCTGAATTTATAATCATTGAAGTCAATCAGTGATTGTGTGCATTTTGCATCTCACAGATCGATATTCTTATGCTTCAAGAAAACTCCATAAATAACAGAAGTTCTAACACAAGTCACTACATGTGCGAAAAAATTGATCTCATACAACCAAATCTTCATCAATGGAGATTCAAAGTTCAAATTACTAACTTTAATATCAACATTCAAAATGCACATCCTTCACAGAACTAAAGATACAATCTCATTTCCTCCATTTCAGCAAACGTGAAGTTCAATTCGGAAGTAAAAGTCGAAAAACTGCTAAATTTCGCTATCAGATAAGGCTTTCTGTACGTGATTCTTCACACAAACAGTATACGTAGTTAATTATACTATATAAACTAAATTACGTCATTTCAAATCGCCATACAATCGTCTCGAAACATCGAATTTCGAGCACAGAAATCCTTCGAGTTCTTTAAGCCAAATGCACAATCATTAATAAAAAAACGGTTATAAATTTCAGGTATAATTCGAGTGAAACTGAGTGAAGAATGCTTACTGTGTGTAAAGCTGAGTGGCTGAAAGAGAAGAAGCACCATTAATGTGAGTGTCACTGTAACAGTCGTTATCAGTTAGGGTTTGAGCACCAAAAGAGGGGTACCGTTACTCAAAATAATTTACATGTTATACCCTACAAATAGAAAGATACACACTCAACACCCACATGTTTTTACATTTTTTTCTTAGGCCCTTGGGTTGAAAGTAATTCGAATTAGTTTTTGTTGTTACAACTTTTTAATAATCTCCGAGGACTTTAAAGGCTGTGATTTTGATATTAATAAGTGGGTACGAGGTTGATTAATATGTATTAGATTAAGAATAGATAAAGATGAGCAATGAAGGAAGTTTTGTATTGACGCGATGATGAGTGTCTGGGTTCCTTTAATAGAGGTTTCGGTTTGAATACAACATTCACTTATATTATGTTTTTTAACTCACTGAAATTTATACGTGTTAGTACACTTTTTGGCCCTAGTTGTAATTAAAGTTTGTAATGTATATTGTACAATTTACTACAGTATGTTTTGTAAATTAGTCTCCTTCGTGTGCTTGTATATGAAGGGGAAACCTATATAAGGACAGTTTTGTCCTTTTTAATATTAGCTTTTGATCATATTTTCTGAAATCATATTGTTACTCTACCCAAATTTCCTGTAATCTCTACTATTACATTTCTTCTTCTGATTCTTAATCGCAATACAAATGATCATTTGATTCCGCCTTTTGATGTTAACGTAGAACCACAATTCGTATACAAATTTACATATTACGTGATCTTAACAACATGTCTAGCGTAAACTATGTTTTAACAAGATCATATTAAATAGCAGAATAGCAATGATGCATGTCTATGAATTTTTAAAAATAAGTTCTTATGATTAAAAAGAGGTTTTTAGTAACTTTAAAAAGTTGAATGTATACAAATTGAAAAGTTCCTTTTGCATTTTTATTAGTATGAGTTTGACATGAAATTGATTCATATCCTGGTATAATAGTTTTACATTTGTTACGAAGAAGGTGTGTATATAGGAACATGGCTATGAAAGTGTGACACCCTCCAATTTTCACGACCGTTTTTGACTTATTTCGTACGTACATTTATACGTGTTAAATTAAAGACGTGAACTATAGTCTTAAATACTTATATATTTAAATATGTAAGTAGCCTTTGTGTAATGAACGGTGTGATGACGTACAAACTCCAAAATAGTGAACGGATTTAGTGCAATAACACAAGAGGTGATAATCTTGATGCACCTATTATCCCGGGTTCACTAATTAATATCTAACGGATAATTAAAATCCATGACACTTGACGTCGGATATCCGTACAAATAGAAACAAAATCCGGAACACAAACAAGGAACATTATTAATTAAACGATCCGTGAAGCAAAGGCGTATACATGAATACGAAATCCATAATATAAACACGGATAACCTAGTTCATGAATGACATAGTTCATTAAATGAATATAACACATTAAAAGGTTACAATTAATCAAATGCACCTAAACATGACATGATATGCCTACATGATGCATGCATACATGCAAACTAGATCACTAACTAGTGATCAAATGACAACCAACACAAGTAACTATTAGTTACTTGCAAATCTTTTATGAGTACAAGGAAATCTAATAAAAAAATTAGAACACCATACCTAGATCTTTGACCATATCCCTTTACTTAATCCCATCAACCTTCACAAGATCACCCATCAAAAACTCACCACACTTTCTCTTCTCTTTTCCTCCTTGTTTGGCCGTAGCTTTCCCCTCCACTCTCTTTCTTTATTTATTTTTTTTTTGTTCTTCATTTATCATGTTCTACAACCTTAAATCCTCCCTTGATCATAACAAACCACCATGGAGTTTCCTTTTATAGAGTTTTCTTTGAAGAATACCTACTAGTGGAGTTTTGGAGCCTATTATCTCAAAATTTTGGGATTTATTTGAAGAATCCAAGTGTAGAAGATTTGGTGATTATCCTTCCAAGTTCATCCCTCCTCATTATCTTCTTTCTTGATCTTTCATCTAGCTTGGAGTGGGTATAATCTCTAACCCTCATTTCCTTTATAAATCTTAGCTTTAATTGTAAAAACATCAAGAACAAAAGTTTAAAAGTTCAAAGACTAGAAAATATATAAAGTTTAAAAATAAACTTTAAATTACAAGGTTTTGTTGACAACAAAAGAAAAACTAAAGTTAATGGTAAACAAATCAACAAAATAGAACCAAAATCATGGAAAATAGCTAAACGTTAGCTAATAAGTTGAAGAACACAAAAACTAGTTAACTTTTACATATTTAAAAGTGGTGAACTTGTCAAATTGGAAAACATGGCTAGACTTGGAGTTAGACCACGAAATTTAGTATGATGTGAGGAGTACATAAACTAGAAAGACAGCAAATTTCAAGCTCATTTTGAATGTAGATATTCTTATATATATTATTTTGTACATAAAAATGGTAAAATGAGCACTTTTGGTTAACCTACTTAGACACCGAATTAGGAAACAAAATTTTGATATGGTGTAAGACACCCAAAATTATGTAGGACTGGAGAGTTTGAAGGACATTGGATCGGTACGTTGTTGTAGAAAAATAAAACTATTTTTATCATAGAAAAAGCGTTTTTTGCAAAAAGCATACTAAACATACTTGAAAAGTTACCAAAAATTTACAGAAGTCTTAAAATACGTATATGAACATTCTGTAAAAAATTCATAATTTTTGGATAAGTGGAACTGTGTTTTCTAAAAATGCACATTTTAATATATTAAAAATGGAAAATTGGAGAAAATGATTTTTCCCAAGTCTAGGAAAGTTACAGTAACCTTAGAATGTTAAATATAAGCTTCCCTAAAAATTTTGGATTTTTCTGAAGTGTTTAAGTACTATCTCTATTTTCTTATATTAAAATAATAATAAATAATAGTAAATAAAGGATTTTTAATGGGAAAACTATTTCTGATTTGAGATAATTTATCAAAATTTAACGGTAATTTCTAGACCATAAAAATGACTTAGGATAAAAGTTTTAGACTTATATGAGTTTTCTACCTATGGTTTCTTATTAATATAAGGTTATAATTTAGTAGGAAAAGTAGTTACAATTTGAGAAAACTTACCAAAATTTTACAGAGACCTTTATTTAATGAAAAACACTTGGAAAATAAATTTTGTACAAGTTGTAGTTAAGGAACTATGTTTTGTATTTTTAATTAATTAAATAATAATATAAAAATACAAAAGTTACCAAATATCCTAAAACGAACTTAAGACTTGAAACGGGATCAAATAATGGTCCTAAACAATGGAATATAATATTCTAAAAATTAATTTGACGAGACATGACACTCGGTAAAGATCGGAACCAAACCGCGTACCGGTACCGATCCGAAAAGCGGTAAAACGCACAACCGACATACGAACTTTGACTAACACATAAACG
>WOUH02000006.1:8490885-8501273 GCA_009936405.2 Stevia rebaudiana
CAACTCACAACCCAAACCATGACCCGACCCACAACCTAAACCACGAACCGACCCATGGGTTGAACCACGACCTGATCCATGATCCTAACAATGACCACAGACTTGACCCGACCCAAATTTTATTTCATTCCTTCATAGTTTTCTTTCTACGAAACACCAAAAAGTAATGATTAATTTCATTAACACTTGTAACCAAACATGACAATGGAATGGTAATGATCCATTTCATTCCTTTGTCCATTCCATTACCTCGTCCATTATATTCCGTCGTCCATTCCATTACCTCATACCAAACAGACCTCCCAAATTTCTACCCACGCTCAATGATTTGTTCAAGCTCCGTCAATGTATTGAAATGCATATTATATAGAGACTTATATATGCTTTAATACTGAAAGCTATGATTTTGTTCATGGTGAAACATAATAGTAGTTTGCTCACTAAACCTCAATGCATGGCTTTCATCCACTAGAAAACGAATTCTTGTTAAATAATGTTGGAAAACTTATTTTTTAATTTGAAAGCATAAAATTCTGATTTCATGATCTAAAATTGAAGAATCAAGGTATATTATATATCTTCGCATATAGAAACTTAATTTTCTGATCTAATACGGTGTTGATGCAAGTGATCGACACTAATTATATACATCTTTACAAGAGAGCATATGACCAAAATTTCAAAGTTTAACAGTCATGTATCTTGAAATTGGAGAAGTGTACAAGTCTCAAAAGACAGTGTTTCTGTTTTATGTCAACAGAAAAGAGTGGTACAAGTTTCAACCCCACATGCTTACATTTGTGTGTTGACTGTTGAAAGAAAGGTACTTGTGATTCCCCATTTAGTTTCACACGTGGGACTACCATACGTATAAATTGTCATTACTATGTATACAAACATATACAATTTATGTAACATAAAGTCCATATGATTCCGGCTATGATTATATTTTGTTCAAAAAATGAGCGGAAGATGTGATTATTGTGGTGAGACAAGGGAACATCTTAGGATTTCCTAAATGTTAATTGTTTTAGAATGATTGAATATATATTAAGAATTGATTTGTCCCAAACCGAAAAATGAATGTCGACAAAAAGTATAGTGATGTGTCTTATAAGAATATTTTTTAGGACTAAACCTAAGGGAAGAAGATCACAAGGAAGAAACGATTGTGGAAGAAGCATTTATAAGAATTGGTGCTAATGATCTAAACTACCATCATTGTAACAATAATGATCTTGAGTGTTTTAAAATGTGGTTCGCATGGATCATGCGTGTGTTAAACAAACGAGTTGAATCACATATGATAAAAGTTTTATCGGGTGAATGTTAAGTACTACCAATTACCAAAAGGACTTTAGCGTATGGAGGTGGTCTTAAACCACAGGGCTTAAGACCAAATTTTGCATTAGTGTCAACAAATTACAAGTCGTATTACATCCAGACATCTTTGTACAATCTAAAATTTCTCGAGCATATTGTGCTTGAGAGATTAATTAATATCCATATATTTATGGCAAATTGGAATTTATTAATTCAAACTTTGACTCATTGGTTTGCAAGAATTCCAACTCAAGAAATTGTTACCAACGGTCCAAACTTTTATATCATTTACTTGTATTAGTCCCTAACTAACGGAATCTAACTCCGTTAACCTATTGCTGACATGGCATGTTGACGTGGCAATATTTTTCTGACGTGGCATGCTGACATGACAATATTTTCTGACGTGTCATGCTGACATGGCAAAATTTGCTGACGTGGTATGCTGACATGGCACGGATTTGCTAACGTAGCGTTGTGCCACGTCAGCAATATGCTAACGGAGTTAGCTTCCGTTAGTTAGGGACTGCTACAAGTAATTAATATAAAAGTTTGGACTATTGGTAATGATTTCCTGAGTTGAGATTATTACAAGTAATGAGTCAAAGTTGGGATTATTAAAATTCAATTTGCCTATATTTATTGTTGCAAGTAGCAAAAATTCCCATAAATATTTCGGGTACATTGTGCTTGAGAGATAAAGTCACACACGCCCAACATGAGCTCAGAAAGATATGTCGTCAAGTTGTAACTCATTAAAGTAATCGGTAAAATAATATCAACCACTTTAAAGCTGGAATGATGTACCATGATCGACCATATCAATATGTAAATAGTTAAGAATTGAAACGACATTTTTGAAACCAAATAATAACCACGTCGAGAAGCCTGGATAAGGGTATATAGAGACCCCTTAAGACGACATATATAATTGGGCAACAAAGTCCACAAAACCTGGAGTTTGGTGCTCATATATAATATATCGTGAAGTGAGCCATGAAGAGAATTATTATTGCATCCAGTTGATATATAAGGCTAACAATTAATGATATATAGACAAACAAAGAACTATGTGGATGGTTGTGGTCAATTTAACAACCTTGCTAAGTGTCTCATCACAAATAACATGCTAGTCGACTCTTTTGATTAGCTACTAATAGAGCGTTATACCGTGTTAAAGAAGCATTGGCATGAAGTTTGCAATTATATAGCTAGCGTCGTCAATCTGCTCACCTAGCATCGGCATGAAGTTTGCAATTATCGGCATGAAGCACCTATGGCGCTAGAGACAAGAATCCATGTCTCTGTTTTAAAACGACCATTGTAGTCGTTTTTTCTGTCGGCATACCTACATGGGGTTTCAAAATTCGAACCGGCCTAAAATCAAACCCGATTTATCCAAAATTCTAAATCCAAAAGTTCGACTATCCATCCAAAATTTTGGATTAGGATATTGATTTTAAAATTTTTTTTTTCATATTTCTAATATCTTAAAGATTTTTCCTGATAATCTTCGGAAATCCAATTATCCGAAATATATTTTTTATATTTTTTTATAATAATCAAATAATAGAGAGTAAACTGCGGTTTCATTTTTTAAGTTTGGAAGACTTAACAGTTTTAGTTCATCCTTAACAAAAACCGCGACAAAAGTTTCAGGTGTTAACAATTTTTATTCTTAACGCTTCGAGTTTTGACGTTTTGATTCTTAACAATTTTTATTACTAACATTTCGAGCTTTAACAGCTTTCTGTTATTAGTTCAAGGACGAAAACTGTTAATACTTAAAACGTTAGGGACGAAACTGTTAAAGGTGCACTGAAATTGTTAAACTTGCAAACCTCATGGATGAAAACTACAGTTTACTCCAAATAATAAAATATTTTTTCAAATATCCGTTTGGATATCCGATCTAAAATTCCATATATCTGAAACTTTAGACGCGTATTCGAATATTTAAATTCAATATCCAAACTTTCCAGATATTCGAGACTTCGTCTGAAACTACATATCCGATTTCTGAAACCCCTACATACCCATGTGGATTATGTAATGCCGATAAGATACCAATAAACTGAGGATGTAGTACTTGATCGACATGAAGTATAAGAACCACATTAAGTAAAGTGAGTGTTAATAAAAAAATACTTTTTATTTTACTTTATTCCAATCGTTTAAATAGATGGTAAAGTAATTATGATATATACTATAATGATGTTGATACACGAGTTTAAGTTAAGTGTAAACTCTTGTTCAAGTTGAGTTTTAAGTGTATCTAGCTAAACTTAAATATTGTTAGAGTTAAACTAATTACTTACAAGTTTGTTGTACTCTATTACACTTTAGTTATATAGTTAGGAATTTAGGTTTTCCTCTCATTAATATCTTACTTTTTCTCAAGTGGAGAAAATCACTATTGAATTTTTATATATATTAGAGCATTCATATTATAATCTCTATTTTTTTCTTTTATAATTCACAAAAATCATTACCTTTTCTCTCTTCTATTCAATTAAATAATAATACTTTTTAGTTTTTCACTATTTTTTCTCTCTCATATTCAATTAAATAATATTTCTTTAACCTTTATCATTACCTTTTTCTCTCTCCAATTTACTTTAATGAACAGTATTTCTTTATATTTACTAGTTTTATCAGAATCTTTACATCTCTCTACTTACAATCACTTTAAACAAATCTTTATAATATAAAGAACTTACTCACATAAATATAAAGACACTGATGTGAATGCTCTTATGTCTATATGACTATATGTGGAGAAAAACACACATATACAAAAGTATTTGTATAGTATATATAGCATGTAATAAATATGTATATTGATGTACATAGTTGTCTATAATATTGATATATCATTATGTTAATTTATTTGTATCACAATTGAATTGAAGGAAGAAAACAAAAGAAAATGAAAAAAGTAGAATCTTTTGGCAATGTGAGTAAGTTTTTTCTAACAGTAGCTAAATATGTACAGACTCAAACTTGCCTAAAATAATTACTGAAAATCCTCCTCACTTCTCACCCCCACGAGTGTGCACAGTAATGAGTGATTTTCGACTTTCACATGTTTTCAACTCTTTTCCTATTTCAATCTTTCACTTTCCTCTTCAAAATCCCACAAATCACCCCTCATTTCCAAGATTTCTTCATGTTTTTCATCTCTCTCTAAAACCACTCTCTCTCTCTTCATATATTCCAACCAAACAGCTAGGAACATAGAAACTATTGTAACCATCATCATCGTCATCATCAGTTTATCATCATCATCATCTTCTTGTTCTTTGTTGTTTCACCAATGAGCAGGATATTTTCAGACTCTTTTGGTTCTTTGTCAATCAACAATGAAAACCCTTCAAAGATCAATGATCATTTCATCTATGGCCATCTAACTACCTCATCATCTTCATCATCTCTTTCTCAAGATCATTGCATTTCAAGAAACTTTCTTGATGATGAAGATCATAGACATGATCATAATGGTGGTGGTAATGATGATGAAGATGAACATATTGACCTAAATCTTTGTGAAAATCATTCTTTAAATAGTAACAACACTCATCATCATGATGGTAAAAATAAACCATATTGTGGGATTTTCAAGACAAGTGCAAGAGGCCATTGGAAACCTGCAGAAGATGCTAAACTCAAAGAACTTGTTGCCATTTTTGGTCCCCAAAATTGGAACCTCATTGCTGAGAAACTTGATGGCAGATCAGGTAACTGAAGTTACACTCAAGTTAATAAAATATATATAAACCAGTAACTGAGTTGAAAAATCTTTTAACACTACAAAGTTTCTTTTACTAATGATTGTATGCAAATATATTTTAAAGTTTGTGTTTGATTTTTCTTGCATTTTTAAGAGCAAAAAATTAAAAAAAGATGGGTTTGTTACACAAAAAGGTGAAAATTTGTGGGTGTTTGAGCATTCCTCAATTATTTTATCTTTCCCGAATAAGAAAGAAAAATAATAGTGGGGATTAGAGCCATTGAGTTGTAGTCAGAAAATATTTTAAACCGATTTATTAATTAACTCCGAGTAAAGTCTTTCCCGTGAGTTTAACCACTTAAGTTATTTAAAGAAACATATTTTCAAGAATTTGGTTTAATTTGAGTTTAACTAATTTAAACGAGCACGCGGGTCATTAATATGAGAATATGAGATTCTTGATTCCACACTTGTATACATAATTAATTCTTAAAAATGTAAGATTCTTGATTCTTGTTTTAAAATCTTTAGGTAATTTCTTGGCGAAAAGATAGGTTCTTTGTTTGATTTGGTTGTTTTTTTGTTGTGGGCATTTTGAAAAATATAAAAACAAAAAATAAAAAACAAAAAGACTCGAACTTTGTGTCTTTTCGCAAGAGCAAATGTGAGATATATTCTTGATTAGTTGATCGATTCTTCTTTCAGATTCTTTACGCGCGTGGTTTTTTGTTGAAAATACTTGATCTTTGGTTTGATTTCTTTATTATTTCTTGAAACCAAAAACACAAAAAGGTAAGAGTTGCAGGTTAAGATGGTTCAATCAATTAGATCCAAGAATCAACAGACGAGCTTTCAGTGAAGAAGAAGAAGAAAGACTGATGACAGCACACAGATTGTACGGAAACAAATGGGCATTAATGGCGAGATTATTTCCAGGTAGAACTGACAATGCAGTCAAGAACCATTGGCATGTTATAATGGCTAGAAGATATAGAGAACAATCTAATGCCTATAGAAGAAGAAAGATGATTTTCGGTCAAAGTCAACCATCATCACCACCACCGGTCTCCGGTCATGATCTCTACCAACCGCCACCGGTTGGTCTTATCACCGGTCAGCTGTTTTCTTCCTTGAATTTGGGCTTTTTCTGAGTAATTGCTATTTGGTCACTGTTTTTACACATGATTACATTTACACTCCCTATGGTTAACTCCAAAATCATGCAAGTTGGAACTTGGAAAGTCAAGAAAAGCCCGCTAATAAATGTGACAACTAAATGACTTGTGTACTTTCCTTTCCATATTTATTATTCTTGTGTTTAAAATGATATAAAAGATTTTTGAATACTAGAGTGAGAACATATTGTTAATAATATATCTATAAAAAATGTAACAAAAAAATGCAAAACTAGGGTTAGGGCACACTTGAAAGGTTTTTAGCTTGCGTATTAGTCAAATAAATACATGTTTTTTTATACATAACTAATTAGAGAAAGGTAAGAAATGCATAAATACTTGGTATTTGTGGACTTAGTGAGAGAGTAATTGTTTTAATGTATAATTAGAGTTTTTATTCCTTAAAATGAGTTTTAGTAATTAACATTCTTCGTCGTGGAAGGGACATCCGGGTGGTTAAGGAGTCTTACCTCTATACTAGAGGCTGAAGGTTCAAATCCTGCTTAGTAAGGCAAGTTTGGTGTAGATTTAGGAGTAGTTTATGGTGAATTTAACTATTTATTTTAAAAGTATAAGACAAATCCAGAAACATCTGGGTGTTTTGTCTTACCTCTGTTGAAGATTCAAATTCTGTTTATTAAAGTAGGTTTGGTGTAGATTTAAGAGTAGTTTACGATGAATTTAACTATTTATTTTTAAAGTATAAGACAAATATAGATAACTTTAAAGTAAACGTGAACATTCTATTATATATAATTAAAAGCACTCTGGGATCCTAAATAGCTAAAGAGATTAAAAACAATAATTTTCTCATTCTTGTATCCAACTATCTAAGGGCAAAAGAGCAGTTTGTTGTAACGTTCACTTTTCACATAATTATTTCAATTAATTGTATATTAAATTTTCTTTCGTAAAGTATAAAAGAGACTTAGTTTTATTATCTAAAACGATGTAATGGCGCAACTTGTCACTTGTTTAGATTGTGTTTCAATGTAACTATACGGCATATTTTTAATGAAAAAGGATCTAGTATTTTATGAAATACAAGTGTTTTTAAGAAACAATTAATGCAAAATATCTTTTTATTTTTCATGAAATATAAATGTGGTTAGTTTGGTAAGTAGTTATCTAATATGAAATTAATCACTAATACACAACGGCATTTTCCTTTGAAAATAAAACAAAACCTACTTTATTTCCTTCATTTTAATAGATTCATTTTGCTTCAACTTAATTAACTTTGCAAATGGATTTATTCAGGTCCTAATAACAACACTGAGTTGATGATGGGGATGTTTAACAGCAGCAGCAACAACATCTATTCTTGTGAAAACCAATCTTCATCATCTTCAAACAGATACTGGATGATGAATACTCCTAACTCCATCAACTTCCATCATCCCCATCATCATCATGATCAGCATCCTCCATTGATGACTGCTGTTATGAACCAACAGTTTTACAACCACAACAGCAGCAGTTACTCTCAACCACCACCACCACCAGATTTCTCTGAGGTTAATAACAACATTCCACCACCTTTTATAGACTTTCTTGGAGTTGGAGCCATATGATAACCTAAATTAGAATAAGTGTTATAGATCTAAAATGCAAGTAAATTTTGAGAGGAAAAGGTTTCTTCTTGGTCAAGGTTCAAGTTATTGAAGCAGCGTGCGTTCAAGTTGACACGACACTGTCAAATCCATTGCATGCTAGAGTCTCGCTCAGGATTGCGATTTTCCTTTTTATTTTTTATTTTCAGTTTTACTCTTTTCTTTTTTCTCTTTTTTAGCAATCACCCAGTAAATCTGCAGTGGATCTCAAGTACTGACTGTCATCAACGAGTAATTGGACGTTTGTAGAAGAAAAAAAATTAAAAAAGTCGAGTTAGGACTGATTTTCTTGATGTAAGCTTTGGTGAAAGTGCAATTAAACTGTCAAGATTTATTACTATTTGAACATATCTTTTATGTAATATTACGTATATTCAGAATGATTCAGTTAAACTAATAGAGGTCATGCTTCATTTTTTCTTATCCTAAGTAGGTTTTGCCATGTCGATTTTCAATTCATCCTAAAACTCATTTTTTTTTTACTAAAACAATGCATCCACTTTCAAATGTCATTTTTTGTATTATATATGTATATCCATATGTGTATATATGTATGTGTTTGTGAGGGAGAACTGAAAATAGTACTAATTATAAAGCTATTCTTGACGGGTTAAATTCAAGTTTTTGGGTCTCTCTTCTTGGTGTCGTACCAATAGCTTTGGGGGTATTCACATTTGGCATATGTATGCTCTAACTGAGATTGTTGGGATGATTTCGTACTACAGTTCGGTATACGAACTCTAGACACTCTTGGAGAAATGCATCTAGTGTTGAAACTAATCTAGTAGCTCTAGAAGCATGTATACAAGCTCGCAATGAGGGACGCTATCTTGCCACTGTGGGTAATGAAATTATCTGTAAGCTACCAAATGGAGTCCCAAACTAGATGTTGCTTTGAAGTATGAAAGGAGATGAAATTTGAGTTCCAGGCAACGAATACGTTGGATATGGATAAGGATAAGAAGAGAGAACGTTCATTCTTATAATTGAATTTCAATGAAACTCGGCACATTCTTTTACTAAAAAGATTGAGCCGAATCCAACATGCAAATATCTTAGATGAATACGTACTTATATGCCTATGATGGCCAGCTCAGCTGGTGTGAGGCATCAAGGTATTACCCATGAGACCAGGGTTCAATTCTTCCTGGTGGGGAATCTCTCTCAAGCTCCCTCTTCCTTGCAGGGAGGTGTCATGGTTTATCGTCGTAGGGTTTTCTTCTTGCAACGCTCACCAACTCTGATGCCATGTGGGCCCGGTTCTGGCAACATGTTAGCCGGAGTTTGTTGAGGCTCCCCCATATGACGAGCGGTGCGTCACGATATTCAATGTGTGCCATTAAAAAAAAAAGATACATATTTATATGTTATATAGATATAGAAATTTTAAAATAAAAAACTCAAAGACCAAACAACTCAAAGCTTTCTATCTTTGTGTTACATTCACGGTTAATCATATGGATCCTTATTATTTTGATCCAATATTCAAGTAATTTCCCTGGATCGAGATAAGTATCACATTTTTTCAATGATCATGTTTATTGTCCTTTATTAATAGTATTCGTATTGTGTATTGTAACTGAAACTTATTTTCAGTTATTAGATGAGATTTTACGAAAAAAATGTTCGTAGGCTCGCAGAGAGAACTAATCTTTTTTTAAATACTCACACTCCTTATTAGTTAATAATCCAAGTGATTGGATTTATATCCTTATTCCTGATAAGAAATACCATATTCAAATAAATGATTTTTCATCAATTTACTATTGACCTATTGTATATTCATATATGGAGCAGCAAGAAAATTCTATGGAAAGCTGGTGGTTCAATTATAAAGGAACGCTAACACAAATGTAGGCTAAGTAAATCAACGTGTAGTCTTGGTCTTATTGAAAATGACAGGGGAAGTAAAGATCCGAATATAACTGATACGAATAACATTTAGAGTTGGGGTGGTCATGACAATTACATCAATGTTGATCTTTCTTTTTTTGCGTCTAAGGATATTCGGAATTTCATCTGTGATAATACCATTTTAGTTAAAGATAGTTAACGGTGACATTTATTATTTATATTAAAAATTTATTTTTGAGATTGACAATGATCATAGAGCTATTTGCAATACGTGTTAGTGGATCAATTAATGGGTCTTAGACCACCACAGTGGATGGGGATGGGAATCCCTTATGAATATTATAGCGTTAATCTTGACGGGATAAATTCAGGTAATTATGAACTAGGTTAGAGCTATTTGCAATACGGGTTAGTGGGTCAAGAAATGGATCTTAAACATTTACAATGGATAGGGATGAGTATCTATCGAATGCTATTTACATTCTCCATCTCTATTTCAAAATCTAGATACTTTTTTATAGAGATTTTAAAATGAGAGATTTTGAAATGCAAAGAATACTATTCAAAATCCATATAATTTTTCTGAGTTTAGGCTATCCGTAGCGGTCACCCCTCTGAAATCCTTCCCCTCCCAAATTTTCTGCCACATCATCACCCCTCCCAAATCCTTCAAACCCCACAATGGTCACCCCT
>WOUH02000006.1:8524649-8534780 GCA_009936405.2 Stevia rebaudiana
TGTAACTGTTTTAATGATATCAAAACCTGTGAACTCACAAGCGTAAGCTGACCCTTTCCAAAACTATATGTAATCTCAGGTGTCTAAAACAGGATTCGGGAATGACTCAAGGGGGGCTGTTTATATTGTTTATTTCATTTTATGTATTGTATTTTGCTTCCGCTTGTAATGTACTCTGATATTCAGTATGGAATGAAATGATGTTGTTTGATGTAATATGTGTTAGATATTAAACTGGTTGACTCGATCCTGCTATACCGAGTGGATGACGTGGCGACCTGCTCACGGACCAGTCGAAAACCGGGGGCCGGGGAGCGGGGTGTCACATCGAGTAACCTGAATTCCCAAATAGTAGGACAGCTTTCTCAAGCATTCATCTCAAACTGTTTTTCAATAAGTCCTTTGAAATTTGAGCTATGTAAAGAATTCAATCTCGTAACCACCAAATCATCTGCGTAAATTCTGATTATTAATAGATGAGTTCCAGTTTGCTTTCTATAAAATGCTTCAAGTGGTGTCGAGCTTGAGGGGCACTTCATCTTCGACATTCTTTTACTCAAACCCCTCGGGTTGACTTAGATAGACCTCCTCCTGGTATTTATAGACTAATAACCTTGATCTTCAAGTTACATAATTAGACTCAATTTCATATACTCAAACCTAGGAATTACCTTGATCAGTTAATCTATATCTAAAACATGCCCTTAATATAAACCAACTTGTCTATATCACTTGGGTCGGACCCATGTACTCGGTCCAAGTGAGAAAATACTCCTAACACAATTAAAGTTGTAATCTGACATCGTAATCTCACGCTTAAGCAAGACACAACATTTATGAAAATCAATATCCAAATTATATTTTAAATACCCTTAAATGACTCAAAGATCAAGTAAGAAACAAGCTTCAAAGTCGAACAAAAATGTTAATGATAAGTTAATCAAAATCACTACTAACCGATAACCACTACATATATTTAAATAAATAGGTAAACACTAAAGAGTTTGTAGTTGTAGCCTGTATCATCCTTAACTCATAATTGCTAAGGTATTAGGTTTAAAGTCTTAATGTGGTTAAGTCAAATGGTTTACATTCAAATGGTTCCTTCTTAAATAGGCTCAGCAGAGGTTTTGGAGATCGAGGCATGTTAAATTCTAACGTAGTTGACCAACACATAGTTGTTCAAAAAAATTGCAAATAGGTAAATCAATAGTACTGCACAAACGAATTAAAACAAATATAAATAAACGAGCATCAACAAACATACATAACGAACTAAACACATGTTAATGACCTTTTTGTTTAATTAAATAAATAAAAACCGGTGATCATATCCATTCATTTGTTTGTTAGGTAAACGATCTTTCCGTCGAACAATGACATTAACATAATTATTAACATAATATAAATAGTAAATAATTTAATTTTCAATTAATATAAAGTATAGCATGTTTGGCATGGTCATAATATGTAATTCTATAATACTCATTGATACTGGTTTATTCCCAACATCAACACCATCACTTTATCTTTAGATTATTTAAATATAAACATTTGTTGATAGCATAAAAACAAGAAATTTGTCTTAAAATCTATTGTTGGATTCTTTGATTCCCCTAAGCCTACAAACAACAAAGAGAATCTGCCAATCCCACCACATCATCCACCAAAAATAAGCTAATCAAAGTAAACAAATACTCATTTTGCCATCACTTTCAATCTCCAAAAGTAATCTCCATCAAAATTCAAAAATCACTCATCCCACTAACATAAATCCCCTTTCCTCAAAGTTTCTTGCAGTTTTAGAAAGTTGAGCCCATTAACATCATGGTGGGGTTCTCGGTTCCTTAATTCAGTAGGAATCACGCAAGATCAACAACAAAGATCTTTGCTTTTGATGATCGGTAACACCAGTAGCGTTTTTTGGGTGCGAATTTGGTGTTTTAAATCGAATGCACACCAACTGTTCGATTAAAGTCCAAAGAGAATTATGGGTTTTTTCCTATATAATTTTTGGTTGAAAATTCAAAGTTGGGATGTTGGGTTTATGAGTTTGGTGTGAATTTTAAAGAGTGGTTGATTGAAAACATGAGAATAAATACAAATCATGCACTTTTTCTCTGCTTTTGAGAGACCCAAATGGAGCTGTGTTTTTGCTTTCTTTGTTTTTGCACCATCAAAGATTCTTTCATGCCATTCAAGTCAAAGGAAAATGAATAAAAAAATACTTTTTTTCCTTTATTTTGTAGGTGAATATTGAAATATGTATTTAGATAAATCATAAAAGTATATAAACAGCTCATTAGAGCATATATTCCTTCACCTTACATTGTCCCACTTTTGTTTCCTGATATGGAGTGAGAATAACCAACCCCCACATCCTCAATTATAAAAACTAACATTCATCTGCCACATAATTCAGACACAAATCTTGAATTTTAAAGAATCAAACCAAATTAATCCAATTCTTTTCTATGGTTGATCACCAATACACAAACATACACACACGAACACGAACACACATACCCATATCATATCTCTTTTCTTCTGTATCTATTTCAGAAACTGAAAAATGGCAGATCAGCATATTCAAAATCAAATTCAAAATCAAAATCAAAACCAAAATCAAGATTTGAATTTGGTTTTATCGAGTGATGCTAAACCTAGACTTAAATGGACTCACGAGCTTCATCAACGGTTCATCGATGCTGTCAATCAGCTTGGAGGCCCTGAAAGTGAGTAACAAATGTTTTTTGTTACAAATATTTATTTTTTTTAATCTTTTTTTTGTTGGGTGTTAAAAAGTTTCAATCTTTTTTGGTATGAACAGAAGCAACACCAAAATCTTTGATGAGAGTTATGAGCATTCGTGGGCTTACTTTGTACCATTTAAAGAGTCATTTGCAGGTACTTTTATCCTTAATTTGTTTGCAAATTAACAATTATCATTAATATGTTAATTAGTTATCGTTATTAATATATATTTATGTGTATCTATGAAGAAATTTAGGCTTGGAAAGATTCAACAATCACCAGCTTGCAGTGAAAGTAAGCAAGAAGGTGAGTTGTGAGTAAATAACTAAATATGCATTTATTTCTTAATTCAATAGCAAAATGCTTCAATGATCACCACTTTGATGATAAATTTAAGTTAAATTCATGATTTTGATGCAGAATTTGTTGATGATCATCGGAGTGATATCACTAGCATCGATCACAATGATGAACCACCAAATCAGATTAACGAGTAATCCACTTTTTTTACTTATAAATTCTGTCTTTTCTTAAAATAAGATTTTAAAGACTAATTATTTTTTAATCTTTATTGTATCAGAAGCTTAAAGATTGCTCAAGCTCTCCAGATGCAAATGGAAGTACAAAGAAAACTTCATGAACAAATAGAGGTAAAAAATGAAAGTTTTTTTTTTAACAAAAAGTTTCACAAATGGTCCCTGTTGTTTGATCATATTGCAAGTTTTGTCCCTAGATTTTAAAATTGCAACTATAATCCAAACATTTGAGAGATGGTTGCAAGTTTAGTCCCCACCGTTAGTGTCTGTTAATCTTAACGAATTTGGGGACTAAACTTGCAGTATGATCAAACCACAAGGACCATTTGTGTCATTTTCTATTTTTGTGATGTACAATTGTGCATGCATGATCTACAACTTTAGATATGGGTAGACATGCAAAAAGAAACAAAAAATAATATTATTGTGGATATTTTTGTCGATGTTTAAAAATCTTGGATCTGTCACTGACTTATGCTGATTTTTTAAAAGGTACAACGACATTTGCAATTGAGGATTGAGGCACAAGGAAAGTATTTACAATCGGTTTTAAAAAAAGCACAAGATACACTTGCAGGATATAATTCATCAACTATAGAAGTTGAAGTTGCAAAAGCTGAGTTGTCACATTTAGTTTCCATGGTGGACAACGGTTGCCCGAGTTCTGTATCGATTCTCACCGAACTTGAAAATTCAAGTTTAAAAACGGATCTTGAAACAAACCCGAAAGCAAAATCATCATTAGAAAGCTCGTTAACATCATCCGAGAGTTTTCGAAGAAATGAAAAAGAGAATCTTGTTTTGTCATTAACGGAGACGAAACCCGAGATCAAAAGTGGGAGGAAGAGAAGTGGGAGTACAATTTCGGATGGAAATTGTCAAGTTAGTAAAAGTAAGAGGTTTGATTTGAATAGTGAATATGTGAATGACGTTGACTTTGACTTTGAGTCAAGGTCAAACACATTGGATTTGAACTCCAAGTGAAGTTATGGAGAAACTTTTGGTGGTCTTTTGTGATATTTGTGGTCGATGAAAGGTTTGTGCTATTTGTATGTATGTATGTCATTTAGAAATATTATATAGTATACATCCTTTTAAAGAAGTCTATAAATTTTAATTTTATTTTTGTGACATTTCATTTGTTCATGCATATCAACATATTATGATAGTTTGTACCTAACTTTTTAACTAGTGTGCATTGAATATGACAAAAAAACATTATTTTTATAATGATGTGTAGATCATGCATATAAAGTTGTACCTATACAATAATGTAGATTTTAAGAAAGAATATTAATCATTTGCCACTATTGTGCTTTGTTCTTTGCTTCATCACTTGATGTTAAAGAAAAAGAAAAAAAGTAGTACAAAACTTTTACCAACCCTTTATCTTCCAAGCATATTACAAATCACCCCCTTAACTTTTAATTTTACCTTACTCGTATAAACTATTAAACATTGACTCGATCGTTTCATTACACTGTTCAAATAGCTCGTTGCTTGTAGCTAAATTATTCATTCATACAAATTAATTCATTAGAATTTTTGTTAATTTGCTTGAGTTCGTTGGCTTCAATAATAAGCGAACCAATTTTGAGTTTAAAAGGAACTTGCTCGTATAGAAAGTCAAGTTGATTTGGCTGGAAACTCAAGTTGATGTGATTGAAGTAACTTGTTTTCTTGTATAGTAATTCAAATATATTTAATATGACTGATATTTACTGGGTATGGTTATTGTTCTTGTATATTATGTAAACCATGTTAAAGTTTAAGTTTCTTCTTTACTAGTTTTTTGGCAATTAAAAATGGAGGTAAAACTCGTGTAGTAGTGAGTTGGCTCGAGTTAAAGATGAACCAAATATGAGCTAAAACTACAAAATCGTATTAAAAATGGATCAAAATTTTTATTGACATATGAATTCTTTTATGGACTATGGATAAATACGTTAATGTAAGGCCCACGAGATTATGCATTGAACCAGATTTTCATTACTCATGAGTCATGAGTCATAAGACAATTATAAAGATTTCTGATTTTCCGATTGTGATCTAGGTCTGGATAATACTGACTGTCATACTCAGGCCCAATCACACTGGACCGACCCAAACTATTACCTTTGAAGCTAAAAATTGAATTTATTTATCTTGAAACATACAACAATCAAGTTGTCAAATTTACTAAGAAAATTCAAAGTATCCAATAAAGAATCAATATGAAGTAATCTAGAGTTCATCACGACTCGAAGCAGTCGAAAACGATGGAAATTCAACTTTGTTCCCGCAAGCTCGTCCGTGAGGGAAAACCGGACATTCAATGAAATTAGAACCCGATGCATCAACACACTGGTACACTTGGTATAATTGGTGGTACCCTGAGGAGTCCACATTGCACTCTATAAATGGTTCAAAACCTACAGCATTTTTAATTGCGTCTTTGATTTGGCCAATTGTGTGAAATTCCCCGTTAGCAGGTTTAATCCCTACACTCAAATTGAATATCATATTAGTCCATTAGTATGTAGTGATAAGCTTTGTGGATTTTCTGATAGCAGGTTCTCAAAGTTTAAAACAAATAAATAAAGTTATATACCTGCTTTCTCGAGGGCATTGAGAAGGTTCGCTTTTTTCTTGAGAGAAAGTGCGGCTTCAAAGTAACCGCGTTCGTCAAAAACAGATTCCGCACATGTACCATGTTTTTCCCACTCGTGTCGCCAAAATTTCAAGCCGTCGCCACTTGGGCACGCGAGTGTTGGCCAATGCTCTTGTAACACACTTTCAAGATTTGAAACCTATATACATACATCGTGTTTAGTGGTGACAAGTAAATTCGAATAACCAATATAGTTTAACCAACTAATAAATTAATGGTTCAGTTGTGGCTTTTTTTATAATGTAGTTCGATGTGATATATGTGTAAAAATAGACGAAATTAACGAAACACGTAGATGACATTTTTATTTTACCTAACCTTTGACTTTTTATTTATTTATCATAAACAACATGTCATTAAAAAATTTGTTCTAATTTATAATAAACAACATATAGATATACTTTATTCTTTTCTATAGATGAAAAATATAACATATTATTATTTTACCTAATATATAGTTCGATATATTAAACAAAATTAGCCTAAACCCACCCACACCAAAGTCAACCGTTAAATGATGGTTAATCGAATTAACACAACCATCTTTTCTGATAACTAAACCTTTGAGTCATCAAACGGGTTGGATGAGTCGCAGTTAGACGGGTATGAACCGTCGACATAGTTAGGCCAAAGCCCGTGGATGCTAAAATCTTCGGCTGGCTTTCCGGTCTTCGGGTAACAACAACCCCGCCTTGAGTCACAATAAGATCCTGGCCACTACGGATCACCAAATGCAACCAATGTTAGCATATATAGCGACGCGTATTATGTCATTAAAAGATTGTTCATGTTAACAATGGTTTTCATGACATATTAAGATAACAAAAGTATGATGCTTGAAAGAATTAAGAACAAACCTGTTGAACAAAGTAAAAGAAATCAAAATCTTTAGCGACGCTTAGAATTGCAACACTTTGTATGACTATAAACATGATCAATAATGCCCTTGAATTCATCTTCATCATTATCTCTCTTGATTGAGTTGTGTTGAAAGCCGTTTAATATGTTTTTAAAAGCAAAGTTCATGTGTATATATATACACACACAAAACGGAATATGCCTTTGAAGTATTATCTTATCCTAACCTTGCTTGTTCAATTTAGCCATTGCTTCAAGTTTATGCCTACCCACATCTATATTATATGCCATGTGTTACATTATTAGTGATATATATATATACATACACATACGTTGTATATGTATATATTTAGAATTGTTATCTGTCTAAATTTTTATTCTCATCTTAGTTTGTTAGATTTGATACGTCCTTAGTTTCATAAACTTTATCTTAATACATAAGGATATTTGTGAGTTTTGAAATACATAAAAGCATGCACATGTAATATTGTATTTTTTTTCTTCTTTTTAGTTTTTTACATATACTATTTTGATAACATTATTGTTTTTTTAATTATTCTTATTATAATATACACACATCATGTAATTAATGCCATAAAGAGCAAGGTGTAGGCACCTTTGAAAGTTTGTATGCTCGTAGATGTTGAGCTTGCGTACACTCATTTAGGACCATTCGGTACAAGAATGAGACGTTTTCTAAATTGGGAAATAATTCAACACCAATGATTATTAAAATCTAATTTCTTAAGTAAAAAGGTATCGTCACATGTTTTTTCTTCACTATTCCATTTGTGAGCATAATCATATATCCTAATAACTTGTTAGGTTAATTTAGAAATTATACGTTACATAATTATATGCATGTTTCATCTAAATCGTTTGGAAGATTACCATAAATGAAATCCATTGAATTGTAAAACCATTGGTAGATAGCGAAACGAAAAAAAAATTGCAATAGAGATGCGTTTTAGTTCAATTGATTGGTTAAACCGTTATCAGATTTAAAAAGAAATAACATGTAAAGAAAAATAGGCTTTCTACCTTTAAGTTCCATTAAACTGTAAAACCGTTGGAAAAAGGTGTCAAGATATACATTTTTAGATTTTTATAATAAAAACCGAATATAGGAAATTCAAGTAGCCACTATTATACTTTATGAAAAATAACAAAATAGACCATATTTAGAAATCAAGAGCTTTTCATTCCTGTTATCGTAGACGGATAGAAATACTTCATCATACTTATGGTTATAGCTTACAAGTGGCTACCAAGTAGACAAAATAAGATGTAAACAACCATCACCATTAAAATATGGGTCAAGTATGTTTAAGGCAATTTGGAAATATTGTTTTTTTAACAATAAAGACAGAAACGTGCATGAACTTTATTTATTTTTTCATTTTTCGTGTATTTCCCACTTGTTGATGCTAGAAGAAGTAGAATGGTGTGGTTGGGTATGATTTGAGAAGAAAACTATAGAATGTATGTAATAAAGAGTAAGCAAAATATTGTTAAGGGAGTATAGAACCCGCGACCATGATCACAAACGAACAACAATCTAACCATCCCAACCACCAGACAAGATGTTCAGAAAAACCAAAACAGAAAATTCATACTTAAACAGAATTCTACTGTTTCAGATGGTGAAAAATTGTATAATAGGTATAATTTACACTTTTTATATTATGTTGTTAAATGAAATGTAGTTAATCATTTTATTACTTTGACTAGTGGACAGTTAAAACTACTACGAAAAGTGACAACATATGAACTTCATGGACGTTTTTAATACTCTTTGAGGTTTGAGACATGATTCCCAACTAGTCTTGTACGTAAATGACAAAAACTATAATTTATTATAAAATCTTGAGCATTAGCGACAAAGTATTACAAATGCAATGAGGTGATACAACGGATCAACTATGTATTATTAGTTGGAATCGGTTTTCATCGTATTACTAATTGGATCTTCTACAAAGGTTTAAGGTTCCCATCCCTATTATGTTTTTTTTTTGAACAATAAATAGCGCAGCCATCCGGCCTCATCCTGACAAACAGATCAGCCTTTCGTTCAGCGAAATCGCTGAAAGCGTTGAAAGCGTTGAAAGCGTGGCGACCCCACCCCGCCAATCCAGGAGGAAACCCACTGGCTCACCCAATAGCATTTTTTTTCTCAAATTGGAACTCCAACCTGGAACCTCCTACTTAAAAAGTATCCATGTACCATTAGGAAAAATGCCCCTTGATATCCCTGTTATGTATGGTGTGTAATTATAATATTATTATAACTATTTTGTCGTTAATATATAAGCTATAATTTAAATAGCTTTATGTTGTAGTTAATTTTATTATACAGGTGTAAAAGGTTAAATATTTTTACTATTCTATAATCAGTTAATCGAAATAACTATATGTTTCCTTAGTTAGAAGTTATAGGGTGTTCTCGGTCTGCTTTATGCGATTTTAGGTTAAACCGTTGGTAACGGTTTTTATAATTAAATATCAAAACCGAACCAAATCAAACCATTATGAATGGTTTGGGTCCGGTTTGATTTCACGGTTTTAGGATCTTTTTAAGCCTTTATACAATTTAACCAAACACATTTTAGATTTACCTGCATAATATTAATAACCTCATTATCTATCCATAAACATGAAAGAATACACAAAAAAGATTTAAACTTGCATACATTTAAAATTTCAAATACAACCATAATTGCTTCTAACAACTAAACAAACAAACAACATCCAAACCAAGCATCTCTTTAAATTTTAACATCAATGTCATTATCTTACTTTACTTTTCTATCAAAATCAAACCTACAACCAATTAACGAAGTCAAAGAAACTTAAAAATGGATGAGATCAATCAATACTTCCCTACCTCAAGAAGCTTATTGAGTTGATGTTTACATTTAAAAATCATAATATAAAATACCAATAACAAAATATACCAGTTCGGTTCAGTTTTATACGCCTCAATTTTCATAAAAAACTGTAAACAAAACTGTTCACTATGGTTTAAAATTTTAAGACCGATCGACCAAAAATTAAGATAAAAACCTACATTGAAACCAAACTGATATCAAGTATAAACGATTTCACGCTTTCAAGCCGAACCATGAAAACCCTAAAAAGTTAATTGTTTTGTACTCAAAATGCCCAATTATGATATTGAATTGGATCATATCACATACAAAAAGTTTAAACAATATATAATTTTGTACTTTTGCCTAAACAACGACTTGTTTTAGCGTATGGAAAAAATATATTGCTAGTCCGTATGAAATGAATTTGATCATCCACCCTCAAGTTTCTTACCAATCGACACCA
>WOUH02000006.1:8573206-8583904 GCA_009936405.2 Stevia rebaudiana
GTAATTCACCAACTACCTCGTGTAGTTGACCTCTTTACTTATATGTTTCAGGTGCAGTTAAGCGTGAAGCTCCATGATTATGTTAACTTGGGTGGATTAGGATGCATGCGTGTTAGAAGATGTTTTGTTAATTGCATCTGTGAAATGTTATTTCGGATATGTTAGTTTATTTATTTTGTAAGACAATGTAATTTGGTAATGTTAAATCTATGAAACTAATTAATAGTCAACCATCGAGCTATTAAACAATCATTGAGGTCACGGCCGGTGTTTCCGCCGCCGGCCAGGGTGTGACACAAATGAACTATATTACTAAAATTACATTATTTAATGAGATTTCGCATTGTAACATTAATTAATGGTGGTAATGTTACTGAAATAAATAATTTATTCTAATATTATACCAAAAAAATGGAGCACTTCGTTATTGTAATATTACACTGGTAAAAATGAACTTTTATGTAAAATTATATTGTTCTAATGAGATTTTGCATTGTAACAATAAATCATGTCACAAAGGTGTATTTTTACACCCAAAAAATGTAACATTACATTACATTGTAATTAATATAATATCAGAGTACGCCACCAAGGTATAATATAAAAAATAACTTTACGTTACTGAATTTTAATATTACATAAAACAATATGTACATTTACATTATCATTACAACAACTTATTGATTGTTGTTGTCTTTCGGGTATTTTGTTTTGTGTTTATTAACATTTGGATTTTAATCCATGTATATACTCAAAACCGTTTACATTCTGGCAAACGGATATTTAAAATCTTCCATGAGGTAGTAAATTGTTAGACGAGTCATGTGGGTGACTTTTAATAATCAACAAACTTTAGGATAGAACTCTCAATCTTGTTCTATGCTACTCTGAAACGTAGTATTTCGTCTTACAACTATCCAGGGTTACACAGATTCAATAGTTGAATAATTCATTCATACTCACAAAAGCTAAAAACAGAGTTGTTAGCTGTTGACTGTTGTTATCTTATAATTATGTATGACGTACGAAAATATGTTATTTAGGTATATTTTACAAAAAGGTATAATGGTTAGCATTTGGTTTGAAAATCGTTAGAAATCAACTAACAAGCATATCGTCTATATTTAGGGTGTTGCCCCCATCCCCGGGAAATGGGAGCGACCCATTGGCCGTTTGTTATCGATCGAGTTAGAATTATATTATAATTAGCTTATATGATTGGGTGTTCAACATCTTCTAACAACGTTAGAGATTAACCTAAGATCTATCATCTATTATATGTTGTGAAAATCACAGTAACAAATGGTAGCTTATAATCAGTAAAGTAAACAACATAGATCTATTTTTAGCTAGTTATATACACATTTTCATAAAAAGGTATACTTGTAATATCATAAGAATTAATAAACTTTAATCATGTTACAAGATATTATTCTCAATTTCGTTCTAATAAAAAATGTCCCATAATGGCTGTAAAGATTTTCAGCATCATACATTTTCTATTTGTCATGGAAATTAAATTAGCAATATATGTTTTTTGTAATTATTTACTTAATTAGCAAATTGAAATCATACACAAATATACAAGTGTGAATCAACTCTATATAATATACAAAATATCATGACTGTAGTTGGCTTTAGGCATGGTGACAACTTTCAAAACACAGTTTTATAACTAATAAGATATAAATCAAAAAGCATTGTCTAAGAAACCAAAAAAACAAAATATGTCAGAAAGAATCCAAAAGACAATGATTAATATATAGTTGTATCTAGCTAGTTTTGATTGTCAAAATTATTTTATTCTACATAATAATATAAATGTTTTACTATACTTAATTATGTACGTATTTCATAAATTATAAAAAGAAAAACTAAGAAAATATCAATAACTTTTGTTTAGTAGATATATACGTAGCTAGATATTATATTTATGTGCGATATGTTTTCAAATTTGTAGTCATGAAGTGGATACTCAATAAATTTTCCTCTTCTAAAATAACACACATTTTTATATATTTGGGTATTTGTGTTTGTTGAGATATCAACATGTACGTATCCATGCATATTCTCATGTACGATTCCACATGTGTTTGCGCGTGCTTACTTATAATTTTTTATGATGGGTCTTTGCTACACAGACGAAGTGTATACATCAAATACGTTATCAGTTTCGTCACAACACTACGTTAGTATTGATATATTCATATTCATGAACCTATATCGAGTCATGTTGGTCCTAGACTTGTAATCATGAACCCAATATTTATTTAGATCTTGATTTCTTGATCTTAATCCTTACATGTTTTACATTTCAACTTGAGTAAATCAGCTAGACTTTCCATATATAGATATAACTGAGCAATGACTAAAGGCATTGTTGAAGTAATCTCTTGAGAGTCAAAACCGGTCAATTTAGAAAATCTAGCATATTGATATATATATATATCGATAGTAACGTTGATACTAAACTCAATGTAATATAATCAGTAATAACTAAGCCAAAATGTTCATTTTTCTTTTGTTATTTAGTTACAAAAAAATAAACGCAACAAAAGTATATATGTCCACAATATTAAAGTCATGCCAAACTAAATTACCGCAAGTATGAAATATGAAATGGTATTGTCATGGTGGTACACCATACACCTTTACATGAGTTTGAATATTATGGTGGTGTGCACAATTGCTATTTTAATTAATATCAGATTATGAACGTTGGAAGGGGTCAAAGTCTAAAAGAACAAATGTGAGATGGTTACGTATAATTTACAAATTAATGCATACCACAATTCTGCTATAGATTATGGAAAAAATATTATTATCAAATACTAAAAGGTTATACACCTAAACCATCCCATTGCGTTGATCAAAGCTTGCTTGTTTAATAGATGCAAAATACTCCTTTTTGGATAACCAAATATGGTACAAATATTCAAATCCAATTAAACTGACATTTTCAAGTCTCCGCGTAAGTAAAATTTCATAACATAACATGGATCAAGAAACTGTACAAAGGTGCATTATGAAATACCCTTATATATGTACGTTTGGGATTTGATTGAAATCAACTATAAACCGATCAGGTGTTTACCTCTCTACGGTAGATAATTAAGTTGGGTGCATACTTGACACGAAACCTTGATTACGTTATTTTAAACCAATTAAAGATTGAATAAAATACAAGCGACTAACATGATCATAGTTTTTCCTAAATATGATCATTGTGGTGACCGGGGATGGCTATGGTGGGGTGTCGAAGGTGTGCCCACATATGGCATATTTGTGAGGAGCCCGAAATTTTCAAATAATTATATATATAATTTATAAAATTAAAGCATATATGTAGATACAAACCCAAATTTATTTTAGTTGTTAAATTTTGATTCATAAGGTATAACCCAATTAGATAAAGGCTCAAATCAATTTAATTTGTAAACCAATGACTGCTTACTTGGTTTCATTATTTATTTATTTGATATTATATTGGTTTTAAATTTCCCATCTTTCGTACGTGATTATTGATTAATAGCCGCTCATGTATTCTGTAAACCACTAAACCAGAAAGAATGATAAGAGAGCATCACGATTCATTAAGTTATGTGAAGGACATTATTTTGCTACTATATTATTGTTTTGTAATGTTTATTAACTTATTTAATCTTAGTTATTATTGATCTGTGAAAAAGCCTATATATAGGGACACTATTTTAGACTCACAAAAGGCACCCTAGTCCTGGGAGACGACCTTGGTGGTATTTATAAGGGAACATCAAGAAGTAGAATTCTAGTATAAAGAAACCACTAATCCATTTCAGGTGTCACAAAAGTATTTTCAACACTGTGATATATACTTAATGTTATGAGTGACACGTGATAAACATAATCATCCATCTACTCAACAATAAGGAGTGACATTCATTGTAATGAGATAATCTTATAATGAAATAACTCTCGCACGAAGGGCGCAACGACTGATCTTCCTTCGCTTCCCGTGCTACCTTGAGATCAACATACGTTCCATCATGAGCCACAATCAGACCCACCTCACGAGATCTAGTTTACGACTAGGTGTATCTTTTAGGTATTTAAATGTACAAATTGTGTATTTGGATGTACAAAATGTAATGTACATAACTCATATTTACTTTCTCATGTATTGTTTGGTTGTTAACTCAAGTTTGTTGTTTATTGTATATTATAATGAAAAATAGTCTACTCTTTGCAATCAAAATTGTTATAAAAAATGATAGAAAATAATACTTTCTATAAAAAATAAAAATAAAAATGAACTACATGATAGACTGATAGATGCTAGTCGTAACGTTGAATGTATAATTTTAGATGCATAAGATTATACTCAGTTGTAAAGACTTGTATTATATAGGAAATTAATCCCCTATTTGTAATAAAAACTTGTTTAGTTTTGAAAAAGAAAGTTATAAAGTTTAATTATATTTATAAGACATATGATCTTTTTTTTTTTAAATAACATACGACATGTATAACAAGTAATCCATCAGTGTGTAAATGTCACCGACAAAGATTGACAAACTGACGTGTAAATGTCACCCACGTACATCAAGTAATACGACTTGTATATAACATGTGTCTGGTTTAATATTGTGAACTAGTGATTTAGATCCGGAAATATTAACAAAAATGTGGTATCATTAATTTTTATATGTCTAAGGTTGTAAATACAATATTGAGATCCTAAAAAAGATTAAAGTTTATCTTATATGTCAAATTTTGTCACGTACCTACACAGGGGAGCTAATCGTCCACATGATGGAACATAAATGTGTCGAATATATTCATCATCACGATGGACCGTATAGTATGAACAAGAAATCATTGTCAGCATCGGGTTCAAAAAGAATAAGAGAATTGAAATTTAATTGTAGGCGACATAAATTATTCCTCTTTAGTGTTGTTCATTCCATCCAACCTAAAAATTGAAAGAAACAAAATTTAAGTTGGCTTTGCCTTGAGTCAGGAATAACTTTTTATGAACATAACAGTTTGAACTTTTATTTTTTAATATACGTGTAACTCATGTCATTCAAATAAAATAATATTTAGGTAGCTCGGGCTTAGATGGAATGAAATTCATTTCAGATAGATAGTTTCTGTTTGAATACAGTGAGCATGATTAAACTATATTGTTGTAAGGAAAATATAACCGGTCAAGTATTCAAAACATATTATTAGGCATTATTAAGATTCTAGTTATAACGAAGACATGCTATTAAGTAAATTTGAAATTTGGAGTATTCTGAAAGTAGAAATAAAATTTGTAAATATTAATTATTGTGAGAAACGAATATAGATACAAACCTTAAATTTTCTATTACTAATGATAATAATAGTAGTAGACTAGTAGTATAAAGTTATCAGTTTCTTTTAAGTCTGGTAAAGAAAAAAATTTATATGGTTCAACACTTGAACAAACTAAAAATACAAGATAACAGAACCGGGCCTCTAATTGGGCCATATGAATAATGCACAAAGAATTTTTGGTTTCACTTTCAGGCTCGCTGCTCGCACTACCATTTTTAAATGCATATGGCAAAACGCCAAAACTTACATTTTATACGAGCCGAGAATATTTACTTAATAACTAAAAAAATAAAATAAAATAATGACACGTGATAAATAAAAACACAAGATAAAGAGAGAAAAATACTAATACATTATTAATAATATTTTTTAGAATGACGTAACTTTTTCTGATAGAAGGATATATTACATATAAAAGAAATATAAAAAGCAAATTAGATTTTAATAATACTAACTTTGATCTAATGCTCTGTAATAATCTCAAACCAGAAAAATATTTACCACTAGTCACATCTATATTATGCCAATTACTTGTGAAAATCTCCAGCTAAAGAAATCTAACTCTGTTAGCATATTGCTGGTATGATATGCTGACATGTCGATATATTAGACATAAAAATGAAAGGCAATTGGATTTTAATAATCTTAATTTTGACCTATTGACATGTAATAATATTTACTCGGAAAATTGTTACCACAAGTCTCATCTTTTATATCATTTACTTATGACAGTCTTTAGCTAACGAAATCTAACTCAATTAGCGTGTTGTTGAAGTGATAAGATTTTATGACAAGGCATGTTGATGTGACATTATGTCACGTCGTCAAAATGCTAACGGTGTTATATTCTGTTAGCTGGGAACTGTCACAAGTAAATGATATAAAAGTTGTGATTGATAGAATAAATACCTGATGTGGAATTAAAACTGGTCAATAGTTCAATGTTGAGATTATTAAATTTCAATTCGCCAAAATAAAATGAGATAATATAACTCAGCTCTTTTTTATTATTCGTAAAGCTCAACTGTTGTTTACGTTACACGAGCATGCTACATTTTAACATATGTGACTATAAACTGACCAGTTGAAATCGATCTATTAAGGGATGTTGAAGGTCCCTCAAGTTTAAAAGATCCAAAACAAAGAACCAGTTATTTAATTTAATTTTGAAAGGGTCCATATTCAATTAGTTTTATGTTGACCCTTTGCATGTCATGTAGTATGATGGACATACCCATGTGCACATCACATGTTTGGTTGGTTGAAGATAGTTGAAATGTAGACAGTTGTTGAAACTCATTAACAGGTACCCTTTCTTGGATCTTGGTAGGGACATACATGAATTCTAACTCACTTGTTTTGTTTGGCTAATAATAGACAAGTTTGGTTCTCATGTCTTATAATTTGCTAGGTTAATGACTTAATGGTGTGAGGAGATTGATCACGATACATTCTCTTGCAACTTTTAGTTAAAATGAATTTCCGTTGTAACAGTTTTTGGTATCGTGTTCTTTTAAATACCTTTTTGGTGCGTTTGAAGATGCAAATGTTTTAATAAGGCACGGGACACATCATGTGTTACTTAGTTTCTCCCTTTTTAATTATCTAGTATTTTTAAAGTAATGATTTTTGACTTGTAATATTAAACTACAGTTTTTCTCATGTGTGTTGTGAAGGCCGAAGGTCGACTAACATAAATGTCCTCTTTAATTAATAGAAGATAATATGATTATGTTGTGTGTAATGAAGTTATTGTATGTTTAGACAAATCAATATTTATAAAGGCAAACCGATGACATATAAGGATAAAAAACAACGAAGACACATGAGCAATTGTTTTTTAGTACTCTTAACCATGAACGTTTTACATTGTATCTTGAATATAAAATTCAAATATGTGTCAAGGAACTCACATAATTAAAATTACCAAGATCAAAATGTTATACGATAAATATAACATTGAATACCAAAACAACTTAAACATGAATTAGAAACAAAAAGAAATTGTTAACAAATAGAAGTAAAACGCTGACAAAAAAGAAACTGCAAAATCCAAATGCCAAGTAGACTTTTACCATTTGTTGGTGAGTTCTTCGCTAAACATTTGCAACATGAAACTGTTGCGGAGGTTTAGTTCTCCTTAAACATCAACATGCTCCATTTAATACATGGCATGTTTAGTGAATTCATCTCTTTATAGCTATTTTAATTTTCACAATCGTCTTATTATATATTTATATCAATCTTATAGGATGGAGTAATTTAGTTTGGATTAGTTTAAGGAAATACGTATGATAGATTTATTATTAAAAAAAAACTAGTAAAACAAATCAGAGTTTTTTTATCCCTTAAAATCTAAAATGATGAAACTAGACATAAGACATAAAGTTAGCAACGTTTTTTTTCCTTTATAAGTTCAAGCTATAACACACGCACTCTTAATTAAGAGACTGTTATCGTCTTATCTTAGTCATTCATTTATCTTGATCTAAAGTCGAAATTTACTTCACACATCTAATATTTTTGGACTTTGTATTCCATTTGTCTCTTATATACGTGTGTATGTATCTCATATATGTGTCGTATGTGTATCACATGAGAACCTACCTACCATTTTCCAACAAAAAATACGCGGTTAGGATATAACTTTTTTCTTAAATATAGTAGTGAAGGGTTATTTAAATAGGTTGCTTATTTTAAGAAGATTAATAAGGATTTAAAAAAAACTCATAAACCGGCTTAAACGAACTCTGATTGAACTCACCTAGACTCTAAATCCTAAACACTAAAAGACAATGATGAGCAAAAAGACACAATAAGCTGAAAACGTAAATTCTAAAGCTTAAAAGTTAAATCATAAAAGATATATTTTAAATGTTACACCCTCAATATTAAACATAAAGCTAAACCGTACCCAAAAGTAAACCATAAAAACTAAACTCAAAAGGTTAAACCTTAACTATAACTTGACGCTAAAAACTAAACCATAAAATCTAAACCATAAAAACTAAACCCTAAAGCTAAATCATAAAACCAAAATCCAAAATTGAAACTCAAAAGCTAAACCCTAAAAGATAAGATCGTAGAGTTTGACAAGACGGTTCCAATGCTGCTAAAGTAAATTCAATCGGAATTCGTTTGAGGCGGTTATGAGTGTTTTTAAATCCGACTTATACTTCTTAAACTAATCTTCATATTTGGTTGAACCCTTTCTTAGTAGTGTAATATATATATGTTGATTTCATCCCTTCGTTACAACTTAACCTTAGGCACGTTGGTTAGAAACTTGTTTCATTAATCTTCCTACAGTTAAATAGAGATACAGAGCCACCCTCAAAATTAATCATTAAGTTCATTTTATATTAACGGGATCATTGAGTCATTTGTCGCTTTCAAATCTGTGTAAATATATAAATTTCAATGCATAAATAATAATTTGATAAGTAAATATATAAAAAAACAAATGTGCTTGGACTCTCTGTCAGTGGATATAGGCTAATAGAGATGTGGGCTATTTTTATTGATTGGGCTCAGTAAAGCTTCTTTTTGTTCATCATTCTTATTTCTTATAGAATGGTGTTTTAATAAAAAATATCTAATCATCATCAATATATAGAAATGAAAATAAACAATGTCAAGAAACCTAGTTAATGTTCTTCTAGCTACAAGGTAATCAAATGTCTATGACAAAAAATCATAAACATGTCTATGTTTAGATATATTTATTCGATTAAATACATATTAGACAAGATTTTACATTTATAGCCATAAAACACAAAAAAATTCCCATATCCATTTGTATCGTCGAATCGTCATGGACAAACTTAACTCACTTTTATATTTTAAAAACTTCATACTCATTATCAGTGGCGACAAAATTGTCATGTATGAACAAAAAAAAGGTAAATAGTGGGTCAAATACTAAACTTTTGAAAAACTTATTTGATAACGTGTAAATATAGAAAAACAAAGATAAACATACCCGTTATTTTCTCTCATATACATTAGCATTAACCGATTAGATACATGCGTTATGTTGCGTCAGTGACAAAGTTATCTATGTGTACTGCTAATGTTACACATCTTAAGTAAATAACACAAAAGATTTTCAAAATATATGTGGAGCATATAAACTTAAGACCAAAATCTATTAAGAAGAATATCATTACATTCTGATAGACATGTTGTTCACACATCACGTAACACTTTCTGACAGACAACATTTGGGGGGTATATTTTGTATCGTCTAAAATTTTTGGCAGGGTGTGCTAAGACTTTAGTATTTTTCGTGTATCCCCCTTGATAACGCACATAAAGTTGTTCATGTAAAAATACAGAATTTGGTAGATAAACATCAACGTGCGGAATTGTTTGACCTTGAGATTTATTAACTGTGATGAAAAAAATAAGTTGAATGGGAAACTGTTTTCTTTGTAGTTTGAACGCAAACATGTCATCTTCAGTCAGACATAGAAGGATTCCTGGCAAAATATTTTATTCCACTATGTCGACCGACAACGATTTATGCGTCAATAATATTGGGATAGAAACCTCTACCTATCAATCTTGTGCCATTACAAACACCATGTGATAGATCGATATTACTTAAATGAATAACGTAATTTAATCAACATCATTAACTCTGATCCTTCAATTTAATTTACAATATTCGAATTTTTCTTCCAGTTAACACCCAACAAGATTACCATTAATTTTTTTTAATTCCATGTAATTAATGTACGCTGAGTTAAATATCCTACTGTAAATAAACATATTTGAAACTCTTATGTAATCTTCATGAATGAATCAAAGACTTTGTATAAGTTTGAAAGAAATCTACGGTTCATTACTAAATTCTATAACAAAAGTTTTTTGTCATCATATTTGTATACAAGCTAATTCATTTCAGTATGATTCAAGTACGACAGTCGCATTTAAGTTCAACTTAATTGATCAATCCCGCCATTAATACTAATCATAAATCCAAAACTAAAGTAAACCCAGATAAAAAAAACCACAATAAAACCACCATTCAAACTTAAATTCCATAAAATGGAAATAAAAAACTCACAAATCGCAATCAATAGCTTACATAAATGCAAAAGCTTAATTAGACAAACCTTCAAATTTCAGTATTCTTAACTTCTCGTCACGCTATGTTTTACCGCCACCACTAACTCTGGTTACAGGGAAAATGTGACGGATGTTCATGTTAAGGAATGAAGAGAAGCTTCACATTAACGCCGACGCAGGTGACTGATTATGAAGGGATGACAGAATTGTTATACCCAGGATATTCGATGGCTAATTTAAGGATATACGATGGCTCATTGAAGGATCCTGGTTACTAATATC
>WOUH02000006.1:8592501-8604198 GCA_009936405.2 Stevia rebaudiana
GGTAAGCCTTTCGGTCAGCCAAAATGGTTCGGTCAGCCCGGTCCTTTTAGCAATCAAACAGTCTGACTCGGTCGGTTTCTCGGTCAGCCGATGGGTTAGACGCAACAAACAGGCCCTTATATGAGTTTTGGTTTTATCAACCCTTGCAATTATATTACATATACATAGTATTAAACAACTTAGGACAAAATATAACTTCATTATACTTGTATTAAAGAAACATAAAATTTATGATTCAGTGGTGAAATTGATTTTAAAAATAATAACGTATGAATAAGAATTATTTAAGGTTAACTTCAGTAGGGTTTCTAGTTATCACATGAAAAATGGTTCTCACATAAACCACCTTCTATGTATATACGTTAACAAGATGTGATTAATTTTAAAAACTTGTAAATATATATTTTATCATAAGTCATAATTAATGATTTACAGCCCAAATGATTAGACGTAAAATAAGAGATGTTGGCTAAAGTCGAACTTCCTTAAAGCTCGCAGGTACGAATCTTAAAAGAGCGTGCTACCAAAACAAATATCTGAATTATAAGTAATGGGATTCGAAATTAAGAAGGTGGCTAATTTATCATGCAGTATAACCAACCAACTTAACATGCTGTTAAAAAATAAATTTTATCATGCGAATCTAAGTTTTATTCACAAACCTCAATGTGAGAGCTTTAAGACCCATTAGTCTGTTAACCTCAGTTAAAATAATATAACCAACGTGACAAGTACATTTCCAGTAGTTTGACCGTAAAGTTTGAATAAAAACACACGACAATACAAACGAATATCTTATCTTTAAAAATATATATTTACAAATACTCATTTACAGAACTCACATGAAAACTAACGCCAAAGTGAAATCAAAACCCCCACCACCTTCGTCATCATCTCGGAGCGTAAAAATCAATAACCACACCATTAATAATGGCGATTTTACTCAACTCCAATTGATTCTTCACACACACTCACACACAGTCACATTGTATCTCTCTCTCTCTCTCTTTCGTGGATTTCAGCGTCAATTTTCAAACGCATACTCATGCCCGTGCTCATAAGCCCCACCATTTACACCTTTTTCTAGAGAGAGAATCATCGATTAACTTATTAACAAGTATACATTTCAATTCATTGATTTCATTATACTGCGATATTAATTTCAATTGTCTACAGTTTCGGAGATATATTTCAGTCGTATTGACTTGTAGTATACTTTCAGATTAATCGCAAACTCCGTTAGATCTACGGAGACTCGTCTTTCTCGATTCTCGCAATATACGATGCAAAAAGGTAATCATAGCCTCATAGGTATGATGTTTATATTTCATTAATCGTAAACTCCGTTATACATACTCTGAAATTGATTTGTTGAGTTTCTACTTGATTTATTGGATTATGCATGTATGTTTTTTAGGGCTTCAAAGGCGCTTAATTTTTGATTCAATCAAAAACTCATAAAGTTCGAATCCGAGGCAAATTGGACGTATGGTGTTCCGTTGGAATTGAACAGTAGTCTGTAAAGTTTTTTGTTCTAAAAAGAGGCGAATTTGGGGTTCCTTTTTGCTTATCTTTTATTGTATTTCTTTTATATAACACACATAACAAAATACACACCTACATATAACCACCAAAAGAGTTTCTTTACATTAGCATGCGAGAACTGGAGGTTAAAGGAGAAAGAGTTGTTGCTACTGAAAGAAAATGCAGAATATGAAGAAGAAAGGTTGTGATAATAGTAATATTAATGGTGATTTGAATAGAGTTGTTGAAGGCCAAAAGCAGAAAGAGAGACATATAGTTTCTTGGTCTCAAGAGGTTTGTTTTGATCATCTGATTTGAAGTTTATACATGTTTTGAAACAGGTAATGAAAGTTATGATTTTTTTGTTTGATTTTGGATGTTTTCTCATTCAGGAAGATGATATATTGAGGGATCAAATTGGCATCCATGGAACCGACAAGTAGGATGATTACCTTTCTTTAAATTTCATTCAAGTTATTGAAAATCTGTGATTCTGTTGATGATTCCATTACAGTTGTTTGGAAATCCATGATTGGATTAATAAGATTGATGAGTGTCATTTGCAGTTGGGCTATTGTGGCATCCAAATTCAAGGATAAAACTACAAGGCAATGCAGAAGAAGGTAAACTACTACAATTAAGAATAGTGTTACATGTATTTTTTAGTTTTTTACTATCTTCTCTTTCTATATAATTCAGTTTTCTATTTCTTCTAAGGTAGACACTAAACCCCAATTTTGTAATTTGTTTGTTACACAGATGGTTCACTTATTTAAATTCTGATTTTAAAAAAGGAGGTTGGACACAAGAGGAAGACATGCTTCTATGCGAGGTATAATTGTAATAATATTACTGTCTACCATTTTATAAATTTCCCTGTTACAGTGTTGTTTTTTTCAAACATGAATTCATTATCATCATCATGAGATTCAACATGGGTAATATTATAATAAAGTTAATTAATATAAGAAGTTGATTTACAGGCCCAGAAGGTTTTTGGCAACAGATGGACTGAAATAGCAAAAGTGGTTTCAGGCAGGTAAACTGAAAATTATGTTCATATTTAATTATTAATTTGTATATAAGAAAATATTATAATTTAATTAATTTTATAAAAAAAGGACGGATAATGCGGTTAAGAATCGATTCTCTACTCTGTGTAAGAAGAGAGCAAAGAATGAAGCATTGGCGAAAGAAAACAATACTTCTTACATCACAACAAACAACAAAAGGATCAGATCTAACAATGTGCAAGATTCAAATACCGTTGTTTTAGAAACATCAATGCCTCCTTCCAATATAAGGTATTTTTCATTTTATTTTATTTTTTATTTTTATTTTTTTAGATTTTACATCCTATGTATAAAATACCAAAATCTTTTTTTTTTTTTAATATTGTTTCACTATTTTTATTTAGGAGGAAACATATTCCTGATACACCAGAAGAGTATCAGCAACTGAGACCTCCATTTTCTGTAATTTTACATAATTGCCATAATCTCAACACATTTACAGCTCAGCTTAATGCCAAAAGTGATGAGGTGTCAAAAGATGGTAATTCCCATATAGAATCCTGAAGTTTTTTTTATTATAGACAATGGATTGTTGGTAATAAAACTTAAAGTTAATTACACATGGTCTTTGTGGTTTGCTGAAAATAACAAGTTTGGGTATTGATGGTTTGAAGTAATAGGTTTGAGTTCTAGTATTAAAGCTAACTTCTGTTTACTTTTCTATTAAATTACAGTGAAATGACAAAAATACCCTTTGACTACTATTTCTAAAGTCTAAGGGTATTTTTTGTCATTTTACCATAAGATAACAGGAATAATACCCGAACTTGTTACAAAACTGAAAGCATAAATCCAAACCTGTTACTTTTCACAAACCACAAGGACCATTTATGTAATTAAGTCTAAAACTTATGTCATTGGATTTATAGAGCTTTGATTGGACATTAAAAACTTGATAATTATTTTGTAGGAACATTTTTGAAGAAAGATGATCCAAAGATTATTGCATTGCTGCAACAAGCAGAATTGTTAAGCTCACTTGCACTCAAAGTTAATACAGAGAAAACAGATGAGAGTTATGAAAATGCTTGCAAGGTGAAACTATTATATCTGTAATTATTTTGAATATGAAATTCTGTTTATTTAAGTGTATTACTTTTGACTTAATAAAATGGTAAATATAGGGGTGTTTGGCATTTTGTTTTGAAAGTAGTTAACATATTGTTCTGCTTTTGGGTTGTGGATAATCAGTTTCTGGTGTTTGGTTATATTAAAACTTGGTCTGATTACAGGAAGAAGTTGCTGCAAAAGAACTGATTATACAAAATTTTAAGTTACTTTAATGCCCCTCATATTTACAGAAGTACTTATGATCTAATTTTTGCTTCTTGGTTTTTTTTCACTAACATTAACAATATTCGACATTTTACCTTTTCTGTTTTTAAATAGTCTATTAAATCTCTTTGTACGTTTAATCTATTCGTTTGTTTCTTTAGTCTTTAAAGTTTAAATATTTAGAAATTTCCAAACACTCACACAACTGATTTTCCGATTGTTAAAAGTTTAGAAACCATAAAGAAATGCAAAATCTCTCATGCAATGCAACCTTTTACAGTTAATTATCTGATTCTGATCATTCTGTATTACTCAGTATTACATAATCACTTTTAAAAGACACATTTAAATAATGCAAGCTAAAAATAATGTTTTTTAAACATTTTATCATCCAATAATATTCAGGCGGTTCAAGATTTTCTAAAACAAACCAAAGAGAGTGATGTTCTTGGATTCAACATTTCTGATATGGACTTAAGAAGTTGTGATGAAAGCAGCCAACAATCTTGGAGGTTGTAGATCAGGGGCAAAACTGGAAATTCACTTTAATATCTCACAACAGTTGGAATAATGGGTCAAAAATGGTTTGGGCTGAAACATATTAATCTATTTTCTTTCTTTAAATGGGCTGGTCAAATTGGCCCATAAACATTTTTTTTTAAATAGCAACCCATAAACACTTGTAAACTGTTTTTATTAACTTTAACACTTTAATTAAGATTACAACAATTTAATTACAGTAATAGTCTAAATCTTCAACAATTAAAATGTTTGAACTTTGATTCAAGTGAGAAAAAAATCCAACCCAATTGTCCCATTCAAAAGTAAACTGGTTAAAATTGTCACCTATACTTGACATGGTAATCTTTTTAAACAAAAATTGTTTATATATTTATTTATCATATAACATTTTTTATTTGTGCAGACAACCAGATTTATATCAGGGATCACCAGACAGTTCAGATTATAGTACAGGGTCAACTGTTCTATCACAAATGATTGAGAAAATTGAACCAGTTCAAGATAACATTGTTGATGGTAAAAATAATATGATACCCGACTCAACAACTAACCAAGGTAAACTTTGCAACATTTTATATAACCTTAGTTTTATAATGATTTTATTTTTGTGTTTGTTACAGATATTTTAGCTTCTTGTGATGAATTCAACCATGATAATGTTATTTGTCCATTTCTAAATTCAGAGTTTAATTCACCACTTCAAGTAACTCCATTGTTTAGATCAATGGCTGCAGGGATTCCAAGTCCACAATTTTCAGAAAGTGTAAGTTTATTATTATTATTTTTTTAATATATATAAATTTACAACAAAATGATAATTAACTTTTTTCATCGTAAAATTCAAAATTAAATTTTTAAGGATGTATGCAATTACGAAGCGAACGCAGACATGGTCAAACTCTGTTCAATTTTAAATCGAGCTGATCGGTTTTGCTCTGTTTCATATCAAACTATTAAAATCTAATGTGAATAAACAACCTATTATACATATTTTCACACAAAACGATATATCGGTACAGTTGGATTTTTTAGTTTATTATTTATTTTTATTTTGGTAAATGTTTTAGGAAAGGAGTTTTTTACTAAAAACACTTGGAATGGAATCAACACCGCCAAACCACGACATCAAAACTTCACAACCTCCACATTGCAAAAGGGCACTTCTTCATTGCCTTTGAGCAAAATTACCAAATTACCCCTCATCCAGAGTTTTGAGAGATTGTAGAGTTTTTTTTCTTCATAGGATTTGCAGTGAATTTCAGCCTGATTTTTTTCACAAAAAGGTTTGATCAAGATCTGCACCAAACTCTAGAATGTTCCGGTACATTCTAGAACCACCAGTAGATCTAACACCACAAGTTTCGTATGTGTGTCATGTTGACTTGAATTGTTTTTGTTTGTTAATTTTTGGAGGCTTTCGAATACATATGGGTATATGTATTCGTTATTCCCCTCATAACATATTTGGCTTCAAAACATGCCAAATCCTGCACAGAAACATATTTTTTTTAAAATTTTTTTATAAGAGTGTAATTATACACCGGCAACTCGCCACATATCCCTAAAATGGTTAACGGGGAGTAGTAAAAAACATAGAATTGAGTGATTTGTTTGTTGGTTTTAGTGTGTCTGTGTGTAGAATAGAGGTTATGGTATAAGTTTTTATTCATATTGTAATGTATAATACACAAATATTGGTTTTTAGAGGATGTGATTTTTGGGTGCAATTGTTTGCTCTTTATTGTTTCCACTTATTATCTTGGCAAATTTGAAAAATGGTGACAATGTGAAATTAATGACGATGTTTTGAAAAAGGGATCAAAAAACTTATTTCCAGTTGAAAGATTTATACTTTTTTGTTTCTATGTGTTCTTTAAGTTTGTGTGTGAAATTTGGTGAAACGTTGTGGCTTTTGTGTGTGTTTGTGTGTAGAATAGAGTTTATGGCATAAGTTATTCTAACTTATTATATAATGCAAACGGTAAAAAGATTGGTTTTTTAGTGAATGTGAATCTTGTGTGCACATGTTTCGTAAAAAGATTAGATTTTTAATGAATGTGAATCTTGTATGCACATGTTTCGTATTTGTTGTTTCTAGTAATATAATTATGAAGCAATTGTCAGAAAATGTTGAATGAAAGACATTGTTTTACAAAAAAGGGATCAAGAAACTTACTTGAAGATCAAAGATTCATTCTTTTGCTTCTTGTGTGTTTTCTTGGGTTTGTGTGTGTGAAATTGGGTAAAATGGTGGTTTTTATGTTGTGGGGAAGGTGGGATTGTGAATGTTTTAAGGTATATAAGTTGGTCAACACCAATGATGATAGGAAGGGCAAAAAAGAAAGTTGGTCTTTTTTTAAGAATTAAAATTGTGAACTTTTGAGAAATATACAATCGTTCTTGCGTGGTGTACAAGTTAGTATAGTGTGGTGTTTATAAAATTATTGTTGAAAAAAAAGGTTTATGTGAGAGTGGAAGATAGAAGAGAGGGAAATTTGTACAAACACTAAAGGAGTGATTCAATGATTAGTTGTTGGTTCCTTGAAATACAGCAGAGAGTCACTGATTGTACCTTATGCTTCAAAATTTGTTTCATGAAACCTTGACAAAAACACATCTATGGTATGTCATGATCGAATATTGACACTAAAGCTATAATTTCGAATAAGGTTATTGAAGTAGAATTGTTAAAAAAAGTGAGTTTAAATTAATAAACGAAACCGTTTAACGGACATATAATATATAAAAAAAAATAGTTTTAATACATGTAAGTGTGATTTAATGAAAAAAAAAAACATTACACCCCTTGTCACGAGAATACATTAAATTACGAAAGCGAGTTACATTTAAATACTAAATAGTTACAACTACTTACTTGGATATGTAATTTTCACGACTTTTTAAAACTTTTATTAAAAAACATATTTACACTAACAATAAGGTCTTAATTTTTGTCTTCTTCAGGCCCGGAGTTACCGAACTCATTAGATTTCTCAGATGCGAATACCTAATGCTAACGCCGTCTTTAAAACGTAAATTTTGTTTATGCTTGGTCTTGAACTCTTGATCCTATTTTAACAAAGGTAGATTTTGTTTATGCTTGATCGTTGATCATATAAATGTCATGTTTCTCACAAAAAAGGAAAAACAGTTGAGACGTAAAAAGAATTATGATATGTCTAACGATTAACTTCATGATAAAACATCTCTTGTTTGTGCCGTACTAAAGTTAATCAATTTTGCCCACCATCTAGAATAAAAAGGATTAAGTAGAGAATTAAACATGTTCAATACATAACACAGTTTACATATAGAACTGACCCAACTATATAAGTTATCAAATATATCATACATATTGCTTACCACTTAACGTGTGTGGGGTGTGCTATATAGTTAGTATATGATAATTAAAACAGTCGTTTTTACCCGAAAGATCCAAATGATTCAGTCTGATTCATATTATTAAATATACCTTTATGATTGTTGTTCCCATTTTCAATTATTTATCAACAAAACTTCTAGATGCTCAATGAAGGAGAAAATTTAATCATCCTTGTGCAAAAGAGCAAGAGCTTCACCAGCCTTCAACATTTTAGAGACTCTTATCTTCCTGTAATCTTTATAGGTAGTAGCCACAAACATGCGAGGATGGTCATCGTCCACGAGTTCTGGTGGAGGTTCAACCGTCTCTCTTGGCCCCAAAATAAATGTGGCGATTGACACGCGTATCTTAGCTTCTTTGCATTGTACCCTGTGTTTCACATTGCATAATCTTCCATTGCTCCACACCTTCAAGTATGAGCAATCAAACACAATTATCTCAAAACTGATCGCGATAAATAGGGGCGAACCAAGGGAGGGTCAAATGGTCTTCATACCTCTTCTCGGCTGAATTTGGTGGATTTTTATATTTAAAAGTTGAGTTTGTCTTACCTTAAAAAATAAGAGTTTGAAACTTTATTTGCCGGTTTTATATTTAACGGGCACATAGCTTACCGGATCAGTTGCGACACGAATGAGAATGCATGCTAAGCAAGTCTTTTTAAGAAAAAGTAAAATCGACTCTTTAGTTGAACCTAGGGGTGTTAAACGAGTCATGTTCGTGGGTTGAATGATGAGTCTGAAATAACAATGACTCGACAATTTGACACAACCCAAACATGACACGAACCTGAAAATTGTTTAAGATATATGAACAGAAACATGACAAAAATATTCGCAAGCTGACACGAACATGGCTCGTTTGACCGGTGTATTTAATTAGTTAATTTGTTTAGGATATTAATACTTTAGATAACAATTTTTAACAAAAAACACAAATATATTAAAAATAACATTTCAATTACAAAATCTTATATTAATTTGACACAACCCTACAATTTGACACGAACCTAAAATTGTTACATACGAACCGAAACATGGCAAGGATATTTGCAAGTTGACACGAACACGACTCGTTTAACCGGTATTTTCAATCAGTTAATTTGTTTAGGATATTAATACTTTAGATATAACTTTTAACAAAAAAATACAAATATATAAAAAATAACATTTCAATCTCATATTCTCTAGAGTTTTTAAACTTAGCAAAAAAAAATACCTAAGCAATTTAATTTATGGCATTAAACACATTAAATGAAAAAAAAAGGACTAAACATATCACCAGTGAACCTCTCAGACTAACACGAACACAACCCGCTTAACTAAACAGGTTCATGGGTTTAGCCCGAAACTAGTTTCTACTAAACCCAAATATATGAATTTAATGTTAAGCTTTTGTGGTGTCAGAAATTCACACTCCCCCTCTACAACTTAAAACCGTATAAAGACCCTCATGTAAAAAGTTGTAGATAGCTAAAGAAATTTAAAAAAAAATAACCAGTAGCGCACCGTTGCCATGTCACCAAAGTTAAGGAGAAGGGTGTTTGGCGATGGATTGACTGGGATGAACTCGCTAGACTGGTTGATGACTTCTAAACCGCCGACTTCGTCGTCATCTTGGAGGATGGTGAGGAAACTGGAGTCTGAGTGTATTTGGACGCCGGGGGATCCAACACTTTCCGGGGTGAAATGGTATTTGTTTATCCTGAATTCACCTTGCCACTTCTCAAATCCAATATTTTCACCTTTTACCCCTAGACTTTCAGCTAATTTCTTTCCGATCACCACAAAAAGGCTATGTACAGCTTCAGCGTATCTCATCATTGTCTCTCTGTAAAACATATAAACTTCAATTTTATAATTAAATTAAATAAACTAATATTTCCATTGTAAACTACTAAAGCGGAAGGTAATATATATAGAGTTTGAGCAAAATTGATAGAATTCTATGTCGTCCTTGTTTTTGGCGTTGCCCTGAGAATACTTTGATCATTGCTCGCTCGTCCTCAAAATGGACATACACAACTTTGGGCCTCCTCGTTCTAAGTTCTATAATCCTAATAGGGCGTTCTCCCTAAGGCCAAAAAATATTAAGATTGGGTTAAAAATATGGTCTTCAGTCACAAAAGAAAAATAATCAAGTAAGTTGTCCCACCTTAGGAACCAAGTTGATATGGTGGATCAAATTGTAGAACATATAGATAAAGAAAAATTTGACAAAGGCATTTGGAAAACGACCATTTCCGAGCCCATGGACTTGAAACTAAAAGCTAGGAGTCGAAGAAGACGAGAACTCGAGATTCTTTCATGGTATGGTACACAACAAGATGGTTAAAAGCAAAATCACTGGCTTGGTCATTAATGGGATATAGAACTCGAACCCATCAGATATCAAGGAGGTTGCCCTAAAACATTTTCAAGATATTGAAGCAGACTCCATCACTGCTAGCTCCATTTTCTATGATGGAAATAAAAATGGGGTATGGGACTTTGGAAGGGACAAATCCGAATGGTTTCAATTTCAACTTCATCAACAAGTACTGGGATCGTTTTTGTATGGATTTCAAACGATGAATTCTTTGTCACGGGAAAAAGCAGCAACTCGTCTTTTGTTACACTAGTTCCTAAAGTAAACAACCCGGCCAGTTTTGGTTGAAGATTTTCATCCCATCTGATCGGGTAGGGTGTCTGTCTATACAAAGTAATTACCAAAATACTAGCAAATCATCTCAAAAGTGTTATTGGCTTTGTCATAAGTAATTGCTTTCCTAAAAGGCAGATTCATCACCGACTAAAAGGCCATTAATCATTAACGTGGTACTTGCATGGTTAAAATATATATTTTAAACTACAAGCTTGCCGGCCTATTCAAGGTAGATTTTGCTAAGGCATTTGATTCAGTCAAATGGGATGATACTCTAGGCCAAATGGGATTTCCTTTTGAAACAAGTTATCAAATCCATCGAAAGCATTAGTTGGAGATTCTGTTGAACGTCTAGCTAGACAATCTCGTGGGTATCTTGGAATAAAATGTTATCTGGGTATCGGCTCAATTAATGCTGCAAATATGGCTCTCCTTTAAAAATGGTTGTGGCGACCGAAAGAAGATAACTAGGCGCTATGGGTGACCATAATTAACTCAAATCATTCCAACCAGTCGTTCCTATGTAAAAGACACATCGTTGGGCCTTGGAAGAATATTGTTAAGGTGATAAAAGATCTTAGGCATCTCCTCAGAGAGATTAAAATGCCATTCGGGTTTGGGTTGATGAAAATGACGTTTCCTCTGTAAAAGCAATCAGGTACCATATCCAAGTAAGGGATCTCCCATGCTACACAATATTGACCCATTGGATCCCGCACAAGGTCGCTTGGAGGGCTAGTTTGGGTCGCATTCCCTCAAAAGTGGCTCTGTACTCTCCTGGTATTCCTTTTGCGGCCTATCTGAAGAAACCGCTGATCATTTGTTGGTTCCTTGCTCAGTTGCCACTCGAGTCTGGGACTGGATTTTATGAGTCCAAAGGAGGTGATATCACAGTCTCTGACATTCTATCTATTCACGAGTCTTGGCCCATCGACAAGAATCTAATGCACGCAATATTTCTTACCACTCGTGCATCTGGAAGAAAAAGACATTTTATAACAAGGCTTATTGGGGGTCTCAGAGATCATAGAAAATATTAAACTCTTGTCATTCCTCTAGATTAAATATAGGAGATTAGAATGGGAGCCTTGGTGTAAATTTTCATTTTAACTATCATTGTATTTAGCATCTTCTTTTTATATAATATTAATTGGTTGTCTGTTAAAAATAAATAAAATAAATATATATATATATATAGTTTTCTCGGATTAATAAAACATTATCAAATTGAAAGCTACCGATTACATGCATTTCAACCATACATATCAATCCAACAGC
>WOUH02000006.1:8625197-8640865 GCA_009936405.2 Stevia rebaudiana
GTTATAATTACATAGTTTGACTTATTTATGTGAACTTTTAGTATTATATTCATATTAGTATAAGTATATATTAAGTTTTTAAAAATTACATATAAAACTTCCAATCCGATTAATCCCTAGTCCCCACCTCGCCGCTCGACTAGCGCCTAACGATTTCTACAACACTGCGTCGCAAGTATCAGTGTTCATGTTTGTCAAATCTGATTGTTTGATTGTCTAGGCCAGCATTTAAGGATTGTTTGATATCTTCTTAATGATTCTATTAAGACTTTAAGAGAATACTTTTTGAATCGATAAGAGATGAGATGATGATTGTTTGCTTACATTTCTTAATGGTTAAGAATATCTTCTATCGTACGTGTAAGTTTCAGAAACATGTTGAATGATTCAATACATACCTCTTAATTAGTCAGACCTCCTAATAGTTCATCATAAATTTACCAAACATTCTCTTACCCTAGTGATAACACTTGGTGGAAACTATTAAACTGTAAACACATAGAATTGTATTTTTCTTTGTTTGATTAAGGTTTTTGGTTTTTACTTTGCGGGTTAGAGACACATAAATAGTCTACTCTTTTACGGTGGGTTTTAAAGGGAATAATATTTTATGCTATCATTTTGAAACTCTAAAACACACTTTCTAAATATTCTTTTTTAAATGACTTAAACCTTGTACCATCCATTCCCCGATGAATTGTATTTAGACTCTTAACACAAAACACACTTTTTTTTTGGTACTCATTGTTAAGGAAATGACTATTTTGTAACAAAAGTTAGATAAGAAATAATCTTTCTACACACGGAAATTTGTCGTACTTGATGTGCAGTCAACATTTGTAACAGTTGTTTTCGGTTTTGGTTTTCAAAAGAACTGTGGTAATCACAAAATTGAAAGTTGTTTATGAAATAATGTAATTTAGATCTTTACTCACAATATATCTTAAAATATCTAATATATAATGAGTCAGTATCATGTTCACACAATATTTTAGCATGAATTCGATTTCAACTGGAACAGAGAATCAAATTACAAATACATGGCAAAAGTCGTCGAATAAATATAAACAATAACTAGATAGAATTATTATTTTATTGATTTTCATCACAACTAAATAATAGAAAGTCGGTGTAATTTGATTAATGCATGATCCATCATTTCTTGATCAGCATAATTAATTTTGTTTGAGAGTTCTTGGTTGAAATCTTGTAGGTCAGAGGATTTTCCTTTGGATTTTCATATGGAGTGGTTTCGGGTTTGAGTTTTGTCTGACAAGTTAAATAATTCGTTAAATAATTCAAACGGTTGAAATCTGGTTAGAGGTTACTTGAACTTCAATATAATCTCTTTTAAAAATATATATATAAGTTCCAATCAGTTTTGTTATCAATAAAGAATTTATAATCTTCTCTTACATTTAGGATTTTGAAAACTTAAAGTCGTGTTAATTAAGTTCATATACTTCATTACAAGTTATAAATTTGGAATATAATTTTTCAATCTCTGTTGGCTCAAAAAAGGTTGTTGGAATTGCATTCCAAATGAATAAATTTTATTATTAATGTGTTTGGTTTAGAAAAAAATAATTTGAAATTAACTTCATCAAATTACTTCAAAAAAGGTTTAAGTAATAATTTAAAATTGTGATAGATTTCAACAATAAAAACTTGAATCTCTGATCACACGCCATGGTCGCATCTACAAGCATCACCTCACCATGCTGTCATCGTCGTCACCAACAACCCCCACCCACATCAACCACCCTGCCATTGTTTTCGTAGTTATAATCGTCACCATTGACGTCGGAACCATATTGTTCCATCACCTATGGCCTTACCACCATTTTCTTCGTTACGCCACCCCCATTACCCTCGACGTTCCTTACCACCAAAGACAAAACAATAGGTTGTAGGGCTTGTGGCGAATGGAACACAGTAGGTTGGGGGTGGTGATAGCAAATGTCACGTCGACATTAATGATGGTGGTGACAATTGTGTCAGACTCTGTGACGACAGACAAAGGAAACATATATGATACATGATGGCAACAATGTTGCAAAACTTAGCATGGACAGACTTTGGGGGAGGGGGGAACGGGAGATGATATATTTCATTCCCCTTATGATAAACTTTTAACCAAAATGCATTACAAATTACGATTCATTCTATAGATTTTAATTATTTTTATAAATTTCAAAATCTTTTGAGGAAATATTCCAATTCTTTCAAGGTACAATTCCTTTGATAAATTCTAATTTCTTTTATGAACTTCCACGAACCAAATGCACCATAAAGCTACGTATTTGAAGCCCATCAACACATAACCGGTTTGTAGTATAAAAGATAATAATATCGTAGAAAAAGCAAGAGTGTGTGTTAAAAAGTGTCGTGTAAAACGTTATGAATATTTGCATACAATTCCCACGTTTCTCTACTTAAAGTTAGTTATCTATTTAATTTCCCTCCAAAGTACTAGAATGATTTCTAAAGCATTGTTATGGGATAGAGCACATAATGAACAATAGCGATGACAACTCATTCTCAGTCACTAACCAAAGGAGTAAGAAAGTAACTCTAGCCGGTGTTATGATAACATGGTGGTGTATTTGGAGTCTTAAAACGATAATGCCTTAAATGTCAAGTCAATTCAAATAGTGAGAATTTTTAAGGCATTAAGACATGAATGCACATGGGTGAAAAATTAAGCCGATAAATATATAGGTGGACTAGATTGGGAGAAATGGAGTTGTTTTGCCTTAGTAATTTAGTTTTTCTTATTTCTTCTTTGGTGATGTACTATATCTAGCACCTTATAAGATTGTTTTTCTTCTTTTTGAGAATAAAAATTAAGTTGCTACTAAAAAACACAATAGATATTAGATAATTTAGATTGCCGTTACAAAATTATCACTCTCCATAAAATAGTTGCATTTTGAATTTTGAAAACTTGACCAATGTTACTATAACAGATCCGTGTAATATAGATAACATGTTCTTTTTTTATATCTTTTTCTAAACAGTAGAGGATCAGACTTGCTAGCCATCAGTAGTAGCTGAACGATGTAGCCAATGTCGATTTTCCTCGACCTCCGTGAGACCGTACCCCTAGATAATCGGGAATCGGATGAAACCCGTAAACCCCCTCCTCTCCTCAGGTTCGGATCGGTGACCTCAATACGATATGCACTTTCTACCCATCGCAGGAATACCTAGAGCAGTCATGCTCTTGACACGAGCTAAACCTGAGAGTCTCAAAGAAACAGTCATAAGTCAAACGCTTCCTTATAATCACTTAGCTATGAACAGTTGGTTTTTCTTTTTTTATATAATAAGATAATTCTATCTAGCAAGCAGTGCTGTGCTGAAATATGTTGTACGTCATTTCTCGACACATCACATACTTTTCTGAAAAGATTGTTTAGTGGGAATTAGTGAAGCGCTGATTAACCGCCCACTTTCCGATTGAATTGGTTAAAGTCAAAGTCAAAGTCAAAGTAGGGGCATATGCATATGGGCTTTAGATGGATCTTGGTTTAGTAACCCGGAATTTGGGCCTGGTCATACGAAAACAAGCATAGGAATGGACCATATGGGCCAATTTGAGTTGTGTGAATGATTTATAGTTTTATACAATGTCTTACAGAAAATTTATGAAAACAGAGATGCACAAATCGGTTTGTAGGGTCAAATATGTTTGGTTTGAATCTTGTTTCCGAAAGGGGTGAATTGGATATGATTGAAACTGGATCGGATTCATGAAACCGGTTTTAAAATTGGTTCGAAGATCGTATTTTTTAGACATAAAACATAGATGTGCATTAACGAGCTATTGATATCACTATATCAAACTCAACCAAACAAACTTTTACGCACAAATCATGGCTTGTAATGACGTAATGATAGATTAAACTGACACACAATAAAACATTTCATCAAACTTATAATTAGCGAGATCCACCAACACGCGCTATTTCATACTTTAGAAGCTAGCACCAACATGTATGCTAGAAGTTGCATATCTTTAGCGGGTTCTCGAGGATATAAGATAAACATGTCGTGTCACAAATTAAGGAGCTTATTTCAAAACCAAAAAATGATAAAGATTATTTGTTTCAAAGGAGAGACAACAATTCCAAAGAAATCAATACAAGACCATCAATACAAGAGAGCCCGCGAGAGACTTGACCACCTCCATTACTACCAATTCCAGAGAAATCAAATTCGTCTTTGTAAACTTCCAAAGGAGAGACAACAAAGTAATCAAGTCTATTTATATCCCGCCCAAACTCTTGGTCTACTTCCACAGTACCATCGGATTGAATTGTAGACAACCATTCTACCATAGAGCTATTAGCTACTTTGAATCCTTGCGCCTTCCCACCACATCTTAAGACGTTGAAATCTTACCACCAACCCTGAAGGTATTAGACATATAAGCACTTGTCTTCAATCTAAGCACTTGTCTTCACTCCTTTCTTTTGATCAGAACCCCCACCGTTGCTGAAAATGTTACCACCGTTATTAAAAGAAACAGTGATGGGCGATTCGGGGGTCATTTTCCACAATACCATCGGAATGAATTTTAGCTACTGCCTTCAATCCTTGATCTTGATATGCAACCCCACATCTGCTGAAGGGCGATTCATAGTCATTTTACACGGTACCTTCGAAATTTTAGACCTATAAGCACTTGCCTCCAATCCTTGATTTTCATCTAGACGCCCACCCCTGCTGAAAATGTTACCACCGTTATTATAAGAAACCGTTATGGGCGATTCAGGGTCATTTTCCACAGTACCATTGGAATGACTTGCTACTGCCTTCAATCCTTGCTCTTGATCTACAACCCCACATCCGCTGAAGGGCCATTCGGGGTCATTTTTCACAGTACCTTCGGAATGAATCTTAGACCTATAAGCACTTGCCTCCAATCCTTTATTTTGATCAGAACCCCCACTACTGCTGAAAATGTTACCACCGTTATTATAAGAAACCGTGATGGGCGATTCGGGTCGTTTTCCACAGTACCATCAGAATGAATTCTAGCTACTGCCTTCAATCCTTGCTCTTGATTGACAACCCCACATCTGCTGAAGGGCAATACGAGGTCATTTTCCACACTACCTTCGGAATGAATTTTAGGCCTATAAGGACTTGCCTCCAATCCTTGATTTTGATCTACACCCCCATCGCTGCTGAAAATGTTACCATCGTTATTAAAAGAAACCGTGATGGGCGATTTAGGGTCATTTTCCACAGTACCACCGGAATGAATTCTAGCTACTACCTTCAATTCTTTTTCTTGATCTATAACCCTACATTTGCTGAAGGGCGATTCACGATCATTTTCCACAGTACCCTCGAAATGAATTTTAGACCTATAAGCACTTGCCACCAATCCTTGATTTTGATCTACACCGCCACCGTTGCTGAAAATGTTACCACCGTTCTTAAAAGAAACCATGATGGGCGATTCGTGGTCATTTTCCACAGTACCATCGAAATAAATTCTAGCTACTGCCTTCAATCCTTGCTCTTGATCTATAACCCTACATTTGTTGAAGGGTGATTCGGGGTCATTTTTCAATGTACCTTCGGAATGAATTTTAGACCTATAAGCACTTGCCACCAATCCTTGATTTTGATCTACACCCCCACCGCTGCTAAAAATGTTACCATCGTTATTATAAGAAACCGTGATGGGTGATTCAGGGTCATTTTCCACAGTACCATCGGAATGAATTCTAGCTACTACCTTCAATCCTTTCTCTTGATCTACAACCCCACATTTGCTAAAGGGCGATTCGTGGTTATTTACCACGGTACCTTCGGAATGAATTTTAGACCTATAAGCAGTTTCCCCCAATCCTTGATTTTGATCTACACCCCCACCGTTGCTGAACATGTTATCATCGTTATTAAAAGAAACCGTGATGGGCGATTCGGGGTCATTTTCCAAAGTACCATCGGAATGAATTCTATCTACTGCCTTCAATACTTGTTCTTGATCTACAACCCCACGTCTGCTGCTGAAGGGCGATTGGGGGTCATTTTCAACAGCCCCACTGAAGCTCAAGTTCTTGAAGAAAACTTTGGCAACCCCAAAGAGACCACAGTCACAAATACTACTTTGTTTTCTTGTAGGACTCGTGACCAAAACTTTTTGGTGTATCTCGTCTCTCACTTCGTTTCTTTGCTCCGCCATCACTATATATTTTGCTTAACTATTTAGTGTATTTCTTCGTGGATTTGTTATCGCCATTATTTATAAGGCTACTTAGTTATTCCGCGTACCTAACAACTTTTGCCCTGCAAATTAAGATTCCATTTAAATATATATATATACATCTCTTACTACGTTAATGTCGCCTCCTAGAACGCTAGTGAGCAAATTGTCCGAATAAATTAATACCATATATAATTAATTACTTTTCTAACAAGAAAATAATTAGGTTTCACACTTAGGTTTACAAACTTGATTCAGTTGATGCGTTTTATTTTATTTTATATAATGTGTAACGAATCCTAACTACTACTTATAGTTTAAAAAACATCGTTTACAGATAATACATGCTTAATGGATAAAGTCAACACCATTATGATAGCCAATTGGAAATTAAGGCTGGAAAATCACAGCAATAGACATTTTAACTCCAAAAAAGTCAAAATGAACATTGATAGCTATTGGCGGATTTACAGGCGGTCAGGGGTTAAATGACTATCTTGTTTGTGGTTTGATGCTTCAAATTATCATTTGTGGATACGTACACTATAAGTGTTGAAGTTAAAAGAAATCGAAGTTAACGAGACTGAATTTTTTTCTCTGCGCAACAGCAATGGCGGAACTGGTTAAGAAGATGAAATAAAATACCTTTTACGCTTAACTCCAAAAACTGTTCCAACGGCTTTTTGAAAGTTGAAGTGCATATTTTATATTTTGTTTGTTTCTTTTCTAAAATCTTTGGAATTTCCGATCCTCAAACTTTTAACAAATTTGACCGTTAATTTTATATGATTTAATATAACTACTTTAGGATTTCATCCTATTAATTACTTTATTATATTACTTATCTATCTATCTATTATAATAAAGAAAAGTTATTACTATCACATGTCTTTTAATAACAACGCCCGTTTGATGTGCGCGCATATAATATACATATGTGTGGACCCTCGAACGCCAAAAGTAAAATTGCACAATTTTTAACGTTATTTTACTTACTTTTGTGAGAATAACGTTAAAAACGTTGACTTAACGGTTAATCAGGCATCATGAGTCGGGGGTCTCTTTCGTAGCAGCCTCTCTATTCCTATGGGGTAGAGGTAAGGTTTGTCTTCATCTTACCCTCCTCAGACCCTACATTTAGGTGAGATATACTGAGTACGATGATGATGATGTCTTTTAATAACACAGCTTTTGGCCTTCATTTCCCGCTCAAAGCATATGACATATATTGTTGAGTAACATAAAAGGCAAGCCAGAAGTCGACCCTAAAACCGAGGACATTCACGTATGACCAAGGCACCAAGTGAAATTTAACCTAGCATCGACGCGTGTAACTTTAGGCTTTACAGGAGCAAGATATAATGATAACTAGCTCTGTGTATCTCTCGGCTTATATATGTTGGCTTTCCTTTGTACCGGCTTTACGGATGCCAGTTATATACTGGGTCCCGATTTTCCTGTACCCCAATCCATATCTACAACAGATGCACTAATCACTTTTTAGGGCGAAACCTTCTTGGTCTAAAAACCAGTTTTTGAAGGGGTGAATCGGATAGGATTTAAACTATATCGGTTTAATGAAACCGGTTTTAAATTGGTTTGATGATCGTATTCATTTAGACATGAAACATAGATGTGCATTAACGAGCTACTAAAATCACAACATCAAACTCAACCAAACAAACTGTTGCTCAAATCATGGCTTGTAATGCCGTAATGATAGATTAAACTGACACACAATAAAAAAAACATTTCATCAAACTTATATATAGCGAGATCCACCAATACACGCTATTTCATACCTTAGAAGCTAGCACCAACATGTATGCTAGAAGTTGCATATCTTTAGCGGGTTCTCGGGGATATAAGATAAACCTGTTGTGTCACAATTTAAGGAGCTTAATTCAAAAATAAAAAATGATATAGATTATTTGTTTCAAACATTAATTAATATATAAATTGCTTACTTTAAATTTAGTTTAAAATGTTACAATCTTCAATTCTATAACTATTGTTTGCCAACGCCCCAACCAGATTATATAGGTTTATTATTTTCCATGAAAATTGGAAATTTTTTTTTTATAAAATTTCAAATTTAGAACTACTTTTATCTAATTATTGTTGTAAACAAATTGATGCTAACATCTAGGTCCACAAAGCTGTGTTTTACTTGTTTTAATAAAACGATTTCGACCCGGTTACTAATGAGTGAGTCACCTTTAAAAAATAAAACCTCCTCATCTTTTTTCCAAAAAATTATTGAGATGACACTTTGTAATCATAAATGAGAAACTAATATTTACAACAAAAATACATATTATATAGTTGAACAAAACTGTTTGGGGTCAACCAACATTTTTTATAAATGTTATGCAACCCACTCGACATCTCCATAATAAGCATGATCCGCATGAAGGCTAAAATGTTTATAAGAAACAATTATCATTATTATTAATATTATTTTTATTATTATTATTATTATTTATTATTATTTATTATTATAATTATTTTTTTTTTACCTTTTTCAATGTTAAGTTGTAAAGAATCTAGAGTAATTAGGCCATTAGTAAGCGGAAGTAGCTCAAGCTTGACAGTAACTCTGGATCTGGAAGGAACACATCTGCATTTTCAAAGATGGTGTAAATTACTAACTTTTTAAGAATTAATTACACCAACAAGAAATAATTTTTTACACTTTTCCCTGATTTTAGTAACACATTTAGCAATTAACCTCAATTTATCTGATTTTACATTTTTGCCTATGAAATTATTGATGTGGTACTGGTTTTTACCATCCAACCACCACATATGATGCTAAAATCAATATTAAAATGCAACTAGATTGCTAACTAATTCTTAAGATGTGCTGTTTTTAAAAAAAAAAATTTAATAATAATAATAATAATTCCTAACATGGAAGTTGGTGTTAATTAAAGGTTGGTTGTTAAAAACAAGATGAATCTTACCCAAGTGGAACTTTGCTCTTTAACCACATATGTGTATGTCCCAGATTACTCTTTGAATGAACATCAGAAATGGGAAATGTTTTTTCATTAAAACTGCCAGGTGTACGGTTATGATCATCATCTTCACCAGATCTCTGATCTAAAACCTTTGAAGCTGAACGGAGTCTTTGCAATGCAGAATTTTGAAAATTATTATCAAACGGGCTCATTGGTGATTGTGGTGAAGGTTTTAATGATGTCACCGTAGGAGAATTGAGTAAAGATGGAGCAAGTAATGTTATTGTTAAATCCTCATTTGTCATATTTGAAGCCTCGAGTGTTAAAACCTAATCATAATCATGTGTCGGGTATTAAAATTGTGAATTTAAATCTTTTATGAGTAATCGGGTTGCTTATAACCGGTCAAATGAGTAAAAGTTAAAGAATTTGGTTACAACGGAAACCAGTTGCATTGTATACAAATTACATGAAGCTTCTAAATCGTCTTACATTACAAATTTTAATAATTGTAATACCAATATTGTTCTTTAATCATATTTTGAGCATTAATTATTCGTAAAATTTAACAAAGAATTAGTTAAACAGATGGTACCTATGGTTTGCGGAAAATAACAGGTTTGGGTACTAAGGTTTAAAGTAAAATATTTCAGTTTTATGACCAAAATACCCTTTGACTTGACTATTAAAAAGAAAAAAGGGTATTTTGGTCATATTAAAGAAAAGAAGAAACAACAAGTGTTGGCAGGCCCAACCCAACTACACACGCTTTGACCCGTTCTAAAAAGTCACCTCAATTGACCCGTACCCGATTTGACCCGTAACCCGACCCACCCGATTTTCTACTTCTAGTAAATATGTTTTAAATAAAAACCTGAACAGGTAAGTTAGGGGTATTGTCATCTGGGTCAAGAGTTGTTCTTGACATCTGAGATGCAACAGAGATCAAAATATCCTTTTGAATATGTGGTCGCCAGTTTGTCGGTTGCTTGAATAACAACCTAGATTCTGCATGAACATGTTTCTTACAATGAGTATAAAACAAAGTTTTAAAAAAAAAAGTTTATAATTTGGTATTTACATTGAATTATTGGATATTGACAGGTTTTATTAGAAAATTGTTGTGACTTTGGAAGTTTATATTATTTGAAGATGTAATAATGGATAGTTAGTTGTTTGAAAGTTTGACAAAACCTTATTCTGCAAGGAAATAATCGATGAAATGACCAAACAAGCATTCTTAATCTAATATATTGTTGATGTGTCAAAATTAAATGGTTTAGCTTTAAACGAAATCAACAAACTCTTGACACTTTGGTACTTCCAACATTTTTTTCTTATTATTATTATTATTATTATTATTATTTTTAAAGTGGTTATATCCCATAACTTGTTTTTGACTTGTTGAAAATGCCATTTTGACCTATTGAATTAGTTCAACGCTTATGTTGAAACAGTTTAAATGTAAGATAGTACCAAAAAACATTCAACAATTTAAAATTTTAGTCCCTTTAACAAAGTTTAACTGTCTTAGTGATTATTTCTGTAACTTTAAAAATTTTCTTTATTATTATTACTAGCTTAGAAACCCATGTAGACGTGTATTACACCGGTTAAACAATTAAAACAATATTCATATATCTGTATATACTTCGTATAACTGAAAATACTGTTTATTCTAATAATACAAAAAATGAAAAGTTACATTTACCAGTATAGTTGCATCGACACGATACAAGAACTGCATATTTATCATAAGGCGAGGTCCCACGATAAACATTGGTGAAGATCCGCATACCAGATCCTGTACTTCCAGCACTAGAACTCCAAAGTGGTGTTGCTGGTTTGAGAATGAATGAGTGTACCTCACCTTTCCTGTCAAACACGGTTGACTATTGGTCAAATGTCTAAAATACCCTCGTAACCAAACACTAAACAAAGTTGAGATAATTAACCTGAGGGGTAGATCCGACAAACCATGGTCATTTCCGGTTTCAACACATGCAATTGGTGAAGATATAGGGGCCCCACCTTTTAAAGTTTCTTCAAATACAAGTGTTAAAGAATCCAAATATATAATAATATCTGGAGCATGTGGTGGAGAAGTATTCTGTTTAATCATGATTTAAATATATAATTATTAACGGGACAGCTTATGGAAGGTTAAGTCCCTAAACTTATAAAAACTCAACATTTTATATGGTTTAGGGACTTGATAATGCAAAAATGAGTGACCAATTTGTTGAGTTTTAAAAGTTAAGGGACTTTATTATGCAAATAAGGACATATTTGTACGTGGAGGCCCGTGGTTTGTAAGCCAACCAAGCATCCATCCAGTGTTGTAAAAATCAGAATTAATCGCTGATTAATCAGTAATCGGTCAAAATTGTTAATAATCAGTACTCCACCATTGCGATTTCAACTAATCGAAGCTAAAATCGGCAGGCAGTAAAAAGCGGTCATCATTGGTCAAATTTGGTAAGAAATCGGCCAAAATTGGTCAAATTGAACTATAGTGTGTTTGTGTGTATAAGTTTGAAAAATTACATATAAATATTCCAATCCGATTAATCGTTAGTTGGTACTTCACCCGACTGACGCAAAGTGATTTTTACAACATTGTATTGTATCCGGTTGCTTTTATACCAAATTAAGTGCAAAAAAAATTTATACAAGTTTGAACCTTTATTTGAACACAAAGAAGATCTTTCGTATTGCAGTCAGCAGCAAAACAACAAATCTCTAACGGTTGTATAATTTCAATATTTCTTCTCCATCTTCGACCCGGAGTGTAAATTCCTTCAAGCCCGCAACAAACCGAAAACCGTTCAGGATCCAACGGTACCCCTCGGAAGGATAAAAGACCATCATCATTTGAAAAAGAAGAAAAGTGCGCATTTTTTGATGAAATTGATGGCATGGATTGACTTCTAATTTGACCAAGTAAAAGATTTTGTGAACCGAAAGAATTTCGGTTTGGTTTTGTAGGTGAGCTACGGGCACTTGAACTGTGGCCCGTTTCTTGAGGAGATGTAAAACGAGAGTTTTGTATGGGAAGTATCCAGTTTAAGAGATCACCATACGGGTCGTGTTCTGGTTGACCCGTGGATTCATATTTTTCAAACTGAAGAATTTCCAAGATTGGATTTTTTAAGATGTCTACACATATATTAACCTTTAAAAGCACCTGCATCCTTCCAAAACAGGAAAACAGAAAACAGATAAGGATTATATCATTATATATAACAAATTATCACCATGAAACAGCCAGTAACTATAAACGTAATGATGTAGCATAATAATGTTAAAGATGCTGCATGTTTTGAAAGTGATTGTGTAATTTTATAAACCAAGTTGTAGTGTTTGAATGTGATTAAATTGCTTGAAGCTGTAATAATCATTTTGATTATTTAACAAATCAATATATGAAATGACTAATAGTGACATTCTTGTGAAAAATGATAAATGTCTTGTGAGATGAAAGGATTTTTTTTCTGAAGTTAAGTTAAAAGAAGGGGTAATTCGGTCATTTTATACTACCAACCATTAATTAGTTACTCTTGGGACTAGCATGATTATTTAACTCTAGTATAATTATTAACTTAGGAGCGGAATCTGTTTGTAATAATCAAATTATCAGTTGTTTAATAGTTTTAGAAATTCTGATTATTTATAACTAATATATGAAATGATCAAAAAGACCATTATTTTCATAATGGAAACAAGTTTTGCGATATTAAAGTAAGATTTTGTTCAATTTAGGTGTAAAGAGAGGTAATTTAGTTTGCTTTTGACAATCGGTTCTGTTGCAAGTTGCAAATAGTACAAAATTGATTGTTTAGCCCCCTAAACAATCAGATAATGAGAAGCAAAATCTGTTTATCTAAAAAGTATAAGATCATTATTATGAATACAAGTCAAAATAATTAGAAAATTAATTTCCAATGCAAATCCAAACACACTGTAAATATTGTTTTCAAAACATACCACTATATCTCCATTTGCAAGTTGGCAACATGTGACATCATTTTTTGCAATTCCACCCGAGGTGCTAGCATCAAGACACCCTCTTTCAACTGCCAAAACATCATTACAAGATTCAACCGGAATGAATTTGCCTCCATTTTTTTCACGGGTTTTCCTTCTTGACCAAAGAGATTCATCTGACTCAGCAATTCGAGTAAAAAAATGAGAATTTTTAAAAATTTTCAACAACTCTTCTGTCTGTGTTCTGTATTCTTCCTGTTTGGATGCCGATAAGCATGCTACAATTTGTATTTGTTCACCTGGGTTTGATAAAAAAGTAAAAGTTTACCAAAAAAGGAAATGAAAAGAAATTATTATCATAAATTAATAAAGATGGCAAAAGGAAAATTACCTGGAAAAACAAACGGGCGATCCAAGGTTTTAAGTTGTAACATTGATACTTCGTTCCATCTATCAGGAAGTTCCTCTGTGTAAAAAAAGTAATGATTTAGAAATAATTATTATACGATCTTTATGCAGAAACTACTACTTTAAGAGTGAAATAATGTAATCAAGAAGAATTGAAAGATCTTACTGTATGGAATGGTGATATATCCTTCTTCTTCATGAACATCAATGTGTTTATCTACAACTGTTAAACCATTTTTTAAACTTAATGCTCCAAATTTACTTCCAGATCCATCACTTCTTCCATCATAATCATTAGCAGATGATGATGTTACGGGATATAGACTTTCAGCAATAAGATCATCTAATTTTGCAGAGTGTCTCATGAGTTCTTCTGAAATGCAAAAGACATATCATCTTAATTAAGCACTAAACATGACCAGATAATGCATGCCTATATTAAAGTATGTTTAATCTGTGTTAACTGGAACTTAAGCTAGTCTTATCAATAAAGTTTTCCAAAAGAGTATATTAAGTACTCTGATTATAAAAAGCTTAAAAACGAAAGTATCTCAACATGTTCTTACTTCAGATTCTTGATATTATTCTTAATTAGAAGATGATCTTGATAATTCCTTATCAATTCAGTATTAATTACCAAATGCTGAGTTACAGCGTCTATATCTGCTACAACAGAAGATAGTCAAATCAATACTAAAATACCACCAAACGACACAAAAAAATTCCTAACACAAAAGCATTCATAGATCTTAAGCACTTGAAGCATTCAACACATTTTTATTAATCTATCTGTATTAGACTCACAGTATTTGGGGCTTTTAGTGAAAAGTTTAGAATTGAATTGACCATTTAGTTGCTAATTTTGCTCAAATTGCAACCAACTGGTTCCTAAGCACATTTGATTGTCAATCTAGAGTATTATTACGACAAATTCAAATTCAAATGTTCATATTCAGTTCGACTTATTTCTCAATCGAGTGATGTGCGAGCTACTTCTGATTATCAGTCTAAAACATCATTTCTTAACACCGATCTCCGTGATCTGTAATGTGTATAGCTCGAATTACTGAAGTGGAGTGAGAATTAGGGCTTTGCGATTTGCGAAAGAGAAACTAAGAGGATATGATCAGATTACATTCTATGTTTGTACGATAACATTAGATAAAATGAACAATATGCAGAAATGATCAAACGGAAAGCATGAAAACAAACCAATCGGAGATCAAGCTGTTAAAGATGATCACAGGCGATCGAACAGGTATGCAAGAAACTGGTTCGGTGAATCTACAAAAAGCGTCAGAGATTAGTGAATGAGTGAATCGTTTGGTTAAAATTCACCCTGCACATGAACACACTAAAACTGTGGTCTCCAATTTACAGGCGGTTCCAAAATACGAACGATTGATAACAAAAAAATAGTTATCCGATTAAATAATTAATAAAGCATTTAATTAGTATGAAGGGTTCACTTTTTTTTTTTAAGAGCACCGATCTCTCTCTAGCAAACAGATCAGTCTTTCGTTCAGTGAAAATCGGTGAAAGCGTGGCGAGGGCGTCCCACCAATCCAGTATGAACGGTTAGCATCATGTCTTAAACTTATTTGGGTATTTGAGTGTTTGGAGAAAAAACTTAATTGGGTATTTTTAGTGTTTCCAAACCTATTAAAAAAATGATTAATAAACCAAGTTTAAGGTAAAATTTGTAGCCAAGCGATTTGGATTTATAGGTGTTGATGGTATGTTCAATAATGATGTTTTAGATGAGTTTAGTTTCGGATATAAAACTATGAAGCTTATAAATGAATGATGTTAATCAGACCGTCTCAACAATTTTGGTGGCAGTAGTCAAAATGATAATTTGTGCCCTTCTTTCTAGGAGCTATCGTGAAAAACCCTTTGTTCTAGTCTTGGTATCGACAATAATAAACTAAAGGTTTATAATTGACGAAGTTAAAAACATTAGTAGCGTTAAGAAAATAATAAAAATATGAATATTAATATCTTTTAACAAATTACAGGAAACACGCTTTACCCAACAACTATTCCAATAATTACATATCCGATTTGCCCTATGGACGAATATG